>ML791812.1:305489-331818 GCA_009831015.1 Picea engelmannii
ATTTTTTATTAATGCAAACATAATTTTAACACAGTATTTTATCATGGACCCTAATTGGGAAAACCAAAAACTCTTTTCTATTAACTGCAAAATTTGTTTTACATGTTACATAGAAGGAAGATATTCTTCATTTTCGATCAGCACCAATCGATCAAGATGCACCCGCACCCTTGTTCACCAGTACCAACTAGTAGGAGGCTACGACCCCCTGTTTAGTCAGCTACAACTGACAAGGAAGCACCAAGTCCCTCTGCAGGCACCAACCTGCCCTTGCACCACCCAACCACCCTTATTTTCTAAATCTGGAAAAAAAATTGTATCAAGTCTTTACTGCATCTCTCTCTGCTTCTGTGATTTAATATATCTTCTAATTTGCACTGTAGAGACACTTTATTCTCACCACTCTTTCTCGTTTATATATTCTTCAAAACGGCATGAGTGTTATACACTGTGTCCCTTTATTTGGAGCATCACACCTCTTCGTTTAACTTAACCATAATCATTGTTTTAACATTTTTATCATGAGGGATTTTCATAAATTGATCACAGATATGGATCAATTTCATCCTTTAAACTTGATCCCGAATCTATGTTGTTTTCACAGAAACTGAATTCTATGGAGGTGCTTCCTTCAAACCATTACATGTGACCGAGCGTTATAGAACCATGGGATTACCAATCACAATGACATATTATTATTTCCTTTTAAAACTCTTATATCATATGACCAAAGGCGATGACCAGACACTAGGTCAGATGAGCGCTTGAGCACTTATCAATTTCAATGGTCACGATTCAATCTTCTGATGCGATGAACGGTTGACGGAACTTTGTCCTTCGGAACTTCGGGTTTTCAACTTTTCAAACCTTCGAATCAGATCGGACGGTTTATTCCACGAAAACAAATCAATGGTCAGATTTGATCCTTACACTCATCTTTTCATTGTTTAATCCAATGGTTGCGACTTAATCAAGCAGTAAGATGGATGGCCACAGATTACTTCAGAACTTCGGCTATTATACTTACGTTATCCTTCCACTGTGTTTTTTATCAATGGTTGAGAATACATCCGAAGTATTCTATATATCGAACGACCCATGTCCACTTTGGGGCTTCGGCATTCGGGACTTCGGAGGTTTCGAATAGACGCCACTCCATTTTCCTCCGGAGTGATCACCTGTTGTGGTAAGTCATACTACGGTGGAGATCGCTTATTGTCGGTTAACATTTCCTCTTACATTATCCTTCCACTGTAGTAGATCGACGAATAGGAATGCTCCCAAAGTGATCTTCAAATCAGATGACTCATGTCCACTTCGGGATTTCCTCCTTCGGTATTTCAGAGCTTTTGTCATTTTCTAGTGGTGAAAACTCCCAAAGTAAAACTCTCGGAGTGACGTAACTTATAGACGTCATGTGCTGACATGGAATGAACCAATTTCCTCTTGACATATGTCATCATCTGATTATGCCATGTGTACTTGCTAACGTGGTTTGCCACGTGTCCTTGCTGATGTGGTCTACCATATGCCCTCTTGAATCAGACGGTTGAGGCTTACTTCGGATGATCCGACGATCGAAAATTTATTTCGGCTCTCCGGGTCTCCGATCTTTGGGAATTTCAAATCTCAAACTTTTTGAAGCGTAACCTCCTCACATCTTTAGATCCTAAGTAAAACATGTTCGTCTGATCAGGATCTTGGATCAACGGCTCGATCTGTCTATAGTGCTGCTCTTCTAGCTTATCTTGTCCTTCCACTTAGAATGATCCAACGACTGACATAAATTCGCATAAATGAGATCTTAGATCTTATCTCGCTTATCCTATCCTTCCAGTCGAAAATGATCCGACGATTGACAGGAATTTTGGTTTGATCTGACGGCTAACAAGTATTCGGATAATCAAATTCTCAGCCCTTTAGCCCCACTTATCTTATCCTTCCACTTTAAGATGATCCAACGGTTGTGAAAACACTCAAAGAAGATCAACAGTCGATGATCCTCAAGCCCACAGTCACTCATATGACTGACGTCCGTAATATTTAGATGATAAACACGGTCAATTTCTTGATCGAACGACTGTTGAGGCTTCTCACTCTGAGCTTACGCTTTTCCTTTCGAGCTTTGATCTCTACATTTGCTAACCCTCTCTAGATTTTATCATAGGAACATTGTTGATCCTATCGTGATCAACAATAATCACGAATTTCTTTAGCCTTAAGGTGATGTTCTTCTGTCGATTCTTAGTATACTTTTCTTCCTGAGATTAACCTTGTTGATCTACTTATTATGACTGTTGACATCAATGACAACACATGGATGACAAAATGTCCAACACATAGACTTAGAAACACCACTTCGGGTTGATGGAGAAGAAAGTGATGAAGAGGGGGAAGCCCATAAAGTCCTATCCATAGATCAATACCTAGCCATAAGATATAAAATAGAGGACAACAAAATCAATGATTTTATAGCCTCCTCCTATTTCTCAACAAACACACATCTTCTTCAACATATTATGAAACCAAAAACTTCCCTTAGCCTCAACAAGTATCTCACCCATTGAACATGATCAAGGATCCCTTATAGAAATTATAGAAATTAGCCCAAAGAAAACCTTGAAAATCAACCAAGGACTAACTGAACAACAAAAAGAGTGATTGGTTCAAGTGTTTCAAAAGCACAGTGATTCCTTTGTCTGGGATTACTCTGACATGAAGGGAATCCATATTGACCTGTGTACACATCATATATATATTAAGGAAGGATCCAAACCCATTTGTCAACCTCAGTGCCAGATGGACTCGACAATGAAAGACATAGTCAAAGGAGAGCTACAAAAATTTCTTACAACTAACTTCATCTATCCCATTTTTTATAGCCAATGGGTCTCCCCTCTTTTCATGGTACCGAAGAAAAATTATAAATGGAGTATTTGTGTAGATTGTAGAGAATTAATTAAATCAACACATAAATATCACTTCCCATTATCGTTTATTGACCAAGTCCTAGACATGCTATCAGGAAAGAAGTATTTTTCTTTCCTCGGCGGTTTCAATGGATACAACCAAATCCAAAACGCCGGTGAAGACCAAGAGAAAACAACGTTCGCTTGTCCTTGGGGGACATTCTCCTACCATGTTCTACCATTTGGGTTATGCAACTCCCTCGTCGCCTTTCAGTGAGTCGTTATAGGTATATTCTCTTATCTCGTTCACGACTGCATGGAAATATATATGCATGATTTCACAACATATGGGGATGAATTTGATGAGGCATTAACCAATCTGGAAAATACATTAATCAGGTGCAAGGAGTAAAATGCTTCCCTTAGTAATGAAAAGTGTTTTATGATGGAAATTGATGGAATTGTACTGGGACATCACATCTCATAGGAATGTATTCAAGCCAATCTAGAAAAAATAAAGGTAATACTGAATTTTCCAACTCTAACTTTGCAGAAGCAGGTATAAATATTTATAGGATATGTTGTCTATTACCATAGATTCATTGAAATTTTTCACGTATTGCTCGTCCATTATTTGCTTTACTTAACAAATATATTGAGTTTTTATGGACAGAGACATGCCAACATGCACTTGATGAATTGAAAGTCAAATTATTGAAGCTTTTGTACTAAGAGGACCTGATTGGACCCTCTCGTTCCACATTTCCAAGAACGCATCAGACACCGCTATTGGAGCCATCCTCGGTCAACTCGAAGGAAAGGACCCATTTGCAATCGACTATGTCAGTAAGAATCTCTTGCCTGCCAAATTGAACTATACGGTAACTAAAAAAGAGTTTCTTGTTGTTATTCATGCTATAAACAAGATTAGACACTACATTACTGGATATCCTGTAATCTTTCATATTGATCATGTTGTTATTAAATATTTAATGAACAAACCAATCACAATTGCCAGGATCACTAGATGGTTGTTTTTATTGCAAGAATTTGATATTACTATTTTAGACACACCGGGAAAAGATAATGTAGTGGCTAACTTCCTTTCTAGAATAACATCTAATGAGAATGAGCCTCCAGTAGAAGATTGTTTTCCAGACGAACACCTATTTGCAGTATCTACAAAATCACCTTGGTTTGCAGATATTGCTAACTTTTTGGCTGCATCCAAAATTTTGCATTTTCTGACCCCCAAAGAACAACAAAGTATAGTCAGGAAAAGTGAAAGGTTCTCATGGATTAATGGTTGCCTCTTCTACATTGGACCTGATTTGATTATCAAAAGGTGTGTATGAGAGGATGAAGTCCCTGAAATACTAAAATCCTGTCATGATGGGCCATGTGGGAGCCACTTTGTAGATAAAAGCACTGGTTACAAGATACTCCACTAGGGGTATTATTGGCCCACAATTTTCAGAGACGCCAAAGAATATGTGAAGAGGTGTGATAGTTTTCAACGCATGGGTAGACCCATACAAGCAGATGAAATGCCACTATAACCACGGATGGTGTTAGAACCTTTTGAAAAATGGGCCATTGATTTTGTGGGACTAATAAATCCCTTGTATCATCAACACTCCTACATCCTCCTCTGTATAGACTATGTCACAAAATGGATGGAGGAAAAGGCACTTCTGGTAGGAACCAAACAAGTAGTAGTAGAATTTGTCCTCAGGGAAATTTTTGTAAGGTTCAGGATACCACAGGAGATAGTGACTGATGGAGGAACTCAGTTCACATTACAGTGTGTTAGAGATCTAATGGACAACTATAAAATCAATCATCGAGTAATGGCACCATCTCATCCATAGGAAAAAGGACAGGTAGAGGGTACTAATAAGATCCTTGAGGCCATCATTACCAAAATCGTCACATAACACCTAAAGGATTGGGCCAATAGACTCCCCGAAGCTTTATGGGCCTATAGAACTACCTGGAGGAATATTGCAACGTGCACACCTTATGGGTTAGTATATGGGAAAACGGTACTCATGCCCATATAAACATAAATCCAGACACCGAGAACAACAATACAACTTGGGTTGGAACTATCAGAGGCTTAGAAACAAACACTGCTTCAAATCAATGAGTTGGACGAGTCACGACAAGATGACCTACATCAAGCCACAGTGATACAACATCAAAGGGCCAAATGGAACGATAAGTTTATCAAGAAAAATAAGTTCAACGATGGAGACTGGGAATTATTATTTGATTCTAGATTCAAGGACTTCAGGGGAAAATTTCACATAAGGTGGATTGATCCATATGAGATTGACACAGTCTATGACACTGGGCCATAAAACTCCACACCATAGATGAAGAAAAGATTCCTCTAATGGCTAATGGGCATAGACTTCGATTATATCATCGATCCTTATCAAAGGAATACTTTTTGAGAAAAATTACAAATGGATGGCCTGACAGTGACCTAGAACTCATTCCTGTTGGATAGTTTATGTTCTTGTTTCAAAACAAAATGTGAAAACCAAGTTAATTGGCACATCAATAAAAAAAAATGAAATTCAGCTTAATTGACACATAAAAAAAAAGTATAAACAATAAGGGAACTTCACGGTTTCGTGATGGTTATGTTAGGATCCTTCTCAATAAATCCTAATAAAAACTTGTTTCTCTCTAATAAAAAAAATTTAGGAGACATGGGGGAGAATAATGTTGTTTCCATTTCCTGTTGCTTCTACGCCAGTTATTACGATTCCCTTTTCTGCAACTCCTGCTGCCACAATTTTTGTTGCTGCAACCCCCTTTGTTGCAACTCCATTTTGTTGCGATTCCATTTGCTGCAACTCCCTTTGTTTCAATTTCCTTGGTTGTAACTCTTGTTACTGCAACCCCTTGTTGTTGCAACTCTCGTTTCCACAAATCCCCATTGTTGAAATCCCCCATTCACTTCGTAGATCCCCCTCTCATTCCCTTGGCCGCTACTTCATCTGTAGCCCTCCCATATTCTCTTCCCTCATTCTATGTTGCAATTCTTATCCCCACCATAGAGACACACTACTAGTGCTGCAGTTTCATTGTTGCAATTGTTTTTGTTGCAACTCCACTTGCAACTCTCACTTCGATCATTTCCATTGTTTCACTTACAATCAATGAAACCGACAATCTCGATGTTGTAATTCTAGTTAGGACTGTTGATGGGACTCCATCCTTCACCTCTGAGACTCAATATGCATTGTACTTGTACAACCACTCAAGGTAAGACATGAAAAGTACGCGTTCCTACCAGAATTTGCAATAAGTATGTTCTAATGGCATGTGTCTAATATCATTCCACTGTAACCGCCCCATCATAGCATCATTACTATAATCACAACTTTCATAACCACCACCCTTATTTCTACAACTCCAAACTCACCACCCCATAATTTGCATAGCCCCTGCAAACTGGAACAATCAGAGTTAGCAAAGGAAAGGAGCCATGGGAGGATCATTAATCCACAAAGAGTCGACTGAACAGATGTTGAGTGAGGTTTACAAAAACATAAGGAAAATTCTAGGACACGTTGGATGGATGGATTATTTCTTACGTTTGTTGAGATACGATGAAGACATTGCTCTAGAATTTACCCTGAATTACAGAATCGAGCACTCCACAGTCTTAGGCACACATGTGGAGGTCATTGAGGAAACAATGGAAGAGGTTATTGGCTTACCTCAGATAGGAGAGAGGTGGTATAACAGAAGAAATTCACAACCAGATGTTCTGAGGCAGTTCCTAGAGCCAAGGGAGGCTTTATTAAAGAAAGGAACGAGATTTGACCGCCGGTCTTTACCTCATCCATGGGAAGACGTGGTTTTTTTCGTTCACTGATACTTCACTTGTGAAAGTTGCTATGGCAATGTTTACATTCAACACATTCACCTGCTCAACCATATACGCCATAACGAGCCGATAAACATGTCATATTTCTTATTTAGTACATTGCATACAATGGTAGTGTTGGTCCAAAGGGAGAAGAACCCTAAGGAGGCCATATTGCACCACAAACTTATCAAATTACTAGTCGAGAATGCATTGCAAAAGGAAAGTCGCACATGGAAAAACTTTGTACAACCACCAATTGTCCTTAATGAAGATGAAGTTGTTTCACTTTAGGAGGCCAAGCGGGAAATCCCTACACTTATGGCTCCGCAAGAGACCAAGGATGCAACTCCTCTGCCAGAGAATGATTCCACGAACACGGTTGAAACAACCGCTACGACTCCATAGAAGAAACCCAAGAGGAAAATTAAGGAAAAATCCCTCCATGATACAAATCCGGTAGAAGAAAACCACTACAGTGGTCACCCACAAAGGGACTTCGAGGGTTTAAGAAAAGACAACCTCCCATGCCAAAGAAATGAAGGAAAAAACACGAGGCTGCAACTCAATGTAAGAAGAGAAGAACTGCCAATCCCAAAGAACAAGTCCATGAGGAAGAACAAGAAAACCCATGGGAGGATACTAACATGTACGACCAAGAAGTCTTGGCTGACACACAAGAACCAGACCAAGGCACTCTTGGCGAAGACCTCAGCGCTCTCCTGGAAGCATACTCGGATGAAGAAGAGGTGGAAGCTTCCACTGAGCCACAAGAACTAGTGGAGAGGCTTACTCAAGAACACGCTCCAACACAGGCAGAGGACCCAACACAAGGTAACAAGGAACAAGAGGAATAATCCTATGTTATTTCACCAAAAATAGAAAAAACACTTCTCCAGCATCATCGCCCAAGCCTCAAGAGTCATAGATGAAAAAGTTAGAACATTCTAGAAAAACAAAAGATAGAGAGGACCTGTAAGTCCTCACTGACACAATAGTGAGCATACATGAAAGAAATAAACAAGAAATAATGCCTCTTACTGAAACAATAAGAGACACTCTTGATGAATCAAATGTTGCTACTCTAGAAGACAAGCGGGAAATTGAATCAAAGGCCCCTATTGTCACACAAGAACCAGTAGGAGGACCTCTTGGGGAATGCCCTACACATTCATTAGAAGAATAAGGATCAGAAGAGGTCCCACCAGGAAATGACTCAGTTGATGCACCAGACCCTAGGCTACATGAACCATAGACAAAGGATACTACCCCAGAACAAAGGATCACTCCCAGATGGGTAAGAATCCCCCACTCTCTCCCTATGTATGCCTCTTTGGTGAGAGAAAACAAAATGTTGAGGATGAAAAACTTGAATCTTAAGATCAATTTGAAAATTCTCATAGAAGATCTTGAGGAACATAAGGCACATGAGAAATCAGGTTACCCTACAGAAATCCCTCTTGTTGCAGGGGAACCCTTAACCAACTCGCATGAAAGAGGTCAGCCTAAAGATACAAAAGAAGTAGTTATCCAGACTATAGATTTTATGGTCATTGATAAAGCCACTCAGACAGAGACAAAACAAAATAGAGAAGTTACAGTAAAAGAGGATATCAGTGAAGGGAAGGAGGTAGTAGAGGAGGTAATATGTAGTATTAGTGACCCCCAGGGTCGCCCTGACTTCTCTAACACTAAGTGATTATGGTTGCATGGGGACTTGCAACAATTTTTGGCTGGGGGAGATGACGGGTGCCTAAAATGGCATACTTTCAGCACCCATCTATACCTTTTTACTTACCATTTTTCCTTAATCACCTCCCTTTTTAATACTTCTTTTATCCAGTTCACCTCACTTATCACTAAGGTATGAATCCTACCCATATGCCATTATTATGTTATTTTTTCATAATTGTTAAAATGAACTCGTTATTTCAGTTATTAATATCGTTATTAAAATGAACTTCTCGGTTGCAACTCCAAGTTGTTGCAGTTCCGGATGCAAACCAGTGGCTGCAACTCAAGGTGCATTCATGGTTGTTGCAACTCCGTAGAAACCATTACAACTCTGAGAATGATTTTTCTTGTTGCGACTCCAAATAAAGCTCACCAACATAGTAGTCAACTTTGCAGCTCGCAGTTGGGAAGCAATATTCATAGAGAAAGGCAACAACAGACAATTGGGAGATTAAAGGAGAAATCAGTTTTCCTATTGAATCAACGAATCCCGATTCCCACTAAAGTTTGATAGAATCTTTTTAACCGTATGCACAACTAGATCCCCACGGTTGTGCATCCATTTCTTTTTATAATTTTATACAATATGCATGTTGTATAAGAACCTCAACTTCCTCAAAGCTAGGGAGGAGGAAAATATTCTAGCAATTACATTTTGTTGCTATTGTATCTTTCAGACTTCGGCAATAAAATCTATGTTCATGTTTTCATCTGCATGTTGATGTATTGTTGATCGTGTGATTATGGTTTTGTATCTCGATATATCGCCTAAGGGGGTAGGGCCCCCTCCTTATTCAGGTACTGCATGTAACAACAAGATTAGAAATTAGAATTTTACTTCTATTCATTTTATTTTATCGTTGTTTGCTTTCAATTGTTGTAATTCCAGATTCATAGCATTATTCACATATTGTAGATGTTTTTCCGATTTGTTGTCATTACTGTAGTATAGTCTATTTTATTTCATAGTCATTCTATCTTTCAGTTTTCTGCAATTCCAGATGCATAGAACAGAGTTGTGACTCATGTGTGGTTTGGTTTTCTAGTTTTAAACTATAATTCATATTCATGTAGAATTACAACCATTATGTGATTCCCATTGTTGTAACTCGTGCCTCTTTAGATTTGATTATAATAGAGTTTTGTTGCTGCAACTCAAGTTGTTGAATTTGTTTTCGTGTTGCGGCTTTGTTACTGCAACTCACGTTGTTGCAACTTCACTTGCAATTGCACTTTGTTTTGCTTTCTTTCTGATTTCTGATAGATTTAGCCTCTGGTGATTTGGAATTGATATTAAATGAACAACACTTCGTTGTCACAAAAAAACAAGATCTTCATCATACTAAATAAAATCACCAATATATCATAGCATAAGTTTCAATTTCCACAAGTGTGATTCCAATTTCTGCAAGTGTGATTTCAATTTTCGCAAGTGTGTTTTCAATTCTCGCCAAAGTGATTTCAATTTTCACAAGTGATTTCAATTTCCTACCCGTATGGTATTTTCTTTCCTGCAACTTAGGCCATGGCATAGTTTGGTGACTTAATTAAAGTATGTTGAATCTTTGAATTGTGAAATTAAAATTGCTCCAATGTCCTAGTAAAAACAACATTCTTCTTGCATAAATTCTGCATGACAATTCACAAGTTCCATACAAGCCCCAGATTCATAATTAAATGTACAACTCTTCATTTTCTTGCTAAGTTAAATAGAAAGTAATTGAAAATTTTGTCAGCCTTGATGTATTTATTGTTGACTACAAGGCTAGTAGTGTCATTGATTTCAACTGCAATTGGGAAGAATGTTGTACCGGATCCCTGATTAGACACATCTTCGGTGTAAGGGGCGAGGATGATGTTTTTTTTCTTCCCCATGCACTAGAGCCTTGCCTTGAGTATTAGGGTATGTTGTTTTAATGGTTACATTGAATTGGCCATTGGGAGGTCCTTGCTAATTAAATGATGGTCCTTTTTTTCCCATCCCACCAAGTGGGTTTCCTCTAATATTTTTCAATGCGCCCAACTATTGGATTCTTGATAGACTAGGTTAAAATGTTTCATGTTTCAAAGCATTCTCTACATATAAAGGCAAGGTGCAACCTACCCATAATCAATAGGTTAGGTCCAAGTGCAATCTTGAGATTATAGGTTGATTTTAGTTGAAAATCCTTTTTTATAATCCATGCATATGAAAATGTGAAGATAGGTAGTTATATACCTTTCCTATGTTTCAACATTGTTGAAAAGAAATTTTCCTAAGGCATTTCCTATCCACTGTAACAAATCAAAACCCCATAAGTGCAAGGGGAGGTTAGACATTCTTACCTAAATTGGAGCGGTGTAAAGGAAGTTTGATGTCAGATCAAAGGTTGGGATCCATGGCTTCATGTAGAACCATACCTTTCCCCAAAACAAGGGATTGGAGTTGAGAATTTGGTCTCTATCTTCTATAAGATCAAATATAAAGAACCCTTTGGTGTACAGATAGATAAAGGTTCGATCCTTTAATTTCCAGTTTTCGAGTAGTTGAGATCAATTAGTGAATATCTACTTGCTTTGGACATAGGCCATTGAACTTGTAGATGAGCCCATTCTACTTGAAAAATTAGAGACTACTCCATTGCATCTTCAACCACTACTGGTGATGGGGTTGATGATTCATTAACCATTCGAGCTCCGGGTAGGTAAGGGATGGTCACCATTGAAATACCTTTGAGCACCACATCCTTTACATTGAAAGTGAAGGTTTGAGACAATGGGGCCAAGCCAAGACCTGAAGAGATCATGGGGCAAGTGTTCATATTGAGGGGGACTATCCATTTCAAGGAAGTGAAGGGAGACATCGATTGTTTTTCCTTCTCAATTGATAATAGGGTGATATGTGGGGTAGGGATGGGTACTTTTGTAGAGGTTGAAGTGACATTGACTCTTGCTTCTTCAAAAAAAAGGTAGAGACTGTAACATCCCCAGTTGCAATCCCCACAATTATAATGTAATTGTATAAATGTGAATTAGGCTAGTGATCCATAATGTTTGAGGCAAAGAGCCTGTATTGATTAGTATGGCCCGTGACCAAATTGTATACTATGAACATTGAATTAATTAATAAAAAAGTAGTAATCATTGGTTGCAATACAAAATGGATAAAAACAATGGGAGGCTATGATTCCACAAGAGAGAGGGGTCCAAGGGGAAAGTATTCATGGGTATTAATCCAACACACATTCCTAACATTACTATCATTGTGTATAACCTTCTATTTGTTGTTGAGTGTTCCCAAAGATAATCATTAAACTCATATAAGAGGGTGGGTGTGAGAGGTCACATCCCATAGTTATTGGGGAGCATGGGCTCAATTACAATTGTCTTTTGGAAGAGTGAGAGTCAAGCAAGCAAGGGAAAGAGAAGGAAATCCATATGTTGAAGGGAGACAGTTTTTGCATGCAGAATTTTGGGCAGCAAAGGGGAGTTGAGTGTGGGGAAGAGCACTAGCCATTTTTTTCTTGAGGGAAGCCATTGTTTGGGTGTGTGTTATGTTGGAAATGAGGCTTGTGTTCCTATAAAAATAGGTTGTAAGATTGTGGTGTGTTTCATGTTGAGGGAATGACTCAAGAGACTTGTGTAGGCTACTGTGAGCACTCCTGAAACAGTTGAGAGTTCATGAAGTCCCTAGCTCATAGATTCCTCACCAACCGAGTGAACTGGAGTCCCTGATAAATGAATGGTACAACCTGAGGGACTATGCACAGTGAAGGGGGTACATTCATTAGGTTGTGCAGGTTGTGGGGAAGAGAGATCTAGTGGATTGGAGATGTTGTAGGAGTAGAGCATGGGTTTGGGTTGTTGAGTATGGAGAGTGGAAATCCATAGGGCTAGTTCTCCTTGTGGACTCATAACCTCAGCTTGGGGGTGGCTTGCTGTTGAAATTTGGAGTAGCAGTGCCTATGGATGGGAGGTTCATCCTTTGTGTGTAGCCAGTTGAATTACATTTATAAACAAATAAGTGTTTAAGTTGTGGTATTTATGATTATTCCACTTGTGTAAATGATATATGAATGTTGTGTTGTGTTTTTTTGTGTTTGCATGCGTTCATGATTTTATAAACATTGTAGTTGCATGGGTAAATCAACATATTGTTTTGTTGTAATTTTTATGGGCATGTTGCCCCTTGGTTTTATGTTATATGTATGGGGAGTGTTTAATTTGATTTTTAGCAGACTAAGTTGTTTTTCATAGTGACGGGACTCGGTATGGGTGTTGGGTACGTTACAGAGAGGTATCAAAGAAGAAGGTTGCAACATTGACCTTCAAGGGGCCTACTACATGACAACATAATTTTTTTGGATCAGATTTGTCTTTTGGGTGAAAATTATTTTTCTACAAGAAAACATTTGTTGAGTAAAATTATCTTTCGTTCTTTAGTATGAGAAGTATATAAAGCACTTGAATGTTGAACTTTATTTTGCAAGCGGTCTAGCAGTTTTTAAGCAACCGGCCTTTGAACTTTGGCTCTCACCAATACTTATCTTGTGATGAAATGACAAATTATTGGATTATTTTATGAGAGTTACAGTTCTCACATATAGAGTTTTTACAAATCAAATGAGAATATGCTATGAGAACATGCTACAACTATTGTGCTTGGAGATCCATTGGCTTTGCCTCATAACCAAGGATTGGGACTGAGTTTCTAGATGGAAAGGAACTTTTGGGTCGTTGATATTGGTATTCTATAGAATGAAATTTTACCCAGAAATTCTTGAATGAAATAAACTAATTGTTGCAAGACAACGTCAGAGGGGAGAAATTGTAGTTTAATGCTATCACTATAGCCATTGAAACCATATTCTAGTAATTTTTCATGGACCTGGATTTCCAACGAGTCGTCCTTTGGTCAAATTGAAGCACATAATCGACAATTATGCCTTATTGTGCGATAGTGCACATGAGCCGTTGATTTCACCCCGCGTGGATTCTCAACCATCGATCATGATTTGTGTTAATTATCCCACATGTAAGGGGAAAGGTTAGACATAATGGTTTATAAGAAAAATACCAACCTCCTTTACTTGTGCGCGAAGCACAGAGAGCCATGAAACCTTGTGGAGCATGCGTGCAACATATACTTTTGGCTGCCAGAACCCTCCCCCATGAGAAAAGCATGTTCACCTGATCAAAAGGGTTGTTATTGTGGGCATGTGTGAGGGTGTTCCAGAACCCGATTGGCCAATGTCGAGCCATAGTTTTTTGGTTGGAGGGTGTGTAATATTTCCCAGTACATTGGTGCCTCGATGGATCGGTGGCCTCGTGGATCAACGTCAAGTTAGTTTGGATAGAGGTTGCACATGGTGTCTGGTGTCCCGATGGCTTGGTAGATCAGATCAGATCATAATCATTTGAGGGAGTTGGGTTGAAGTTGAGTGTGGTATCTAGTGGGTCAATAGCCCAATGGGCCAGTGGACCGGATCAGACCAGAGTTGTAAGGGAGATGGATAACAGGTTGTGCAAGGGGCTCATGGCCTGGTGGTTTTATGTGCCTTGTAGTCTGGTAGATCAAATCGGGATCGAAAGGAAGTTCCACGAGGAGAAAGAGAAGTACTTCTCCTGGTGGTCGGTAGCTCGATGATTGAAGCCATGTCAATTCCACATTAGCACCATGTCAATGTCATGGCAGTGCCATGTCAGCAGATTTCCACGTAGGCAAGATTGTGCTTCAGTTAAAAAAATACTAAGTCTGGAGCCATTTTCTTTTTTTGGCCATAACTAGAGAAGATTAAGTCATATTGGGATGAAACTTATGGGTTTTGACCATAGTGAGAAGATCTACAAAACTGCTACAGAGGGTCACTGCCCATTTCTACTTGTATTTGTCAAAAATAACAAAATATTGGTTTTTAAAGATCTGGGTCCATATCATTGGCAGAGATCCATTTTACGCTGAAATTCTTGGAGGGGGTCCAGAAAGCAGACACGAAAATAACCCATGAGGGAATTGAATAAATTCTAAAGGATTTGAAATGGGGATGTTGAAATAGGGAAAAATCCTCTATAATGGGCCACTTTTGGGGGATTTTTGGGATTTTCAGATGAAGAAAAGAGTACCCAGTTGACAAAATTGGAAAATTTATTTACTCGACATTTTGTACACTCCTTGAAACAAACAACTTTCATTTAGTGAAATGTTTCCATATTGTTGTAGTTTTTTACTAGAACATCGGATTGACAATATGAGAGTTGTTATGAGTTCCTTTTAATATTTATTATCTATGTCTCATACAAAAGTTTCTTTGGTTCCTAACAGATTTACTTCTACAAGTGACAGAAGTTGGTATCTAGGATTAATTGCACCAAAATGACAAGTGCACCAAAAGGGGTAAATTAGCAATATTCATTTGCCCATAACTTCCTGCTCAAAGCTCAGATTTGGGAAAGAAATTAGTCATTGAAAAGATATCGGATAGAAGAATCCAGATATCCACCCAGAATTATGAATTGATCTGTTGAAATCACAAGGAATCAAAAGGAAGATGATTGATGACCTTAAAGGGAAAAAATGTGCATATGTTTCCAGAATTGTAAATAATAATTTTTAGCTAACAATTGTGGTTGTATTAAAATTGCTTAGAATATTAAGGTTATTTATGGAGCATATAAGGTTTAAAATGGGGTCTATATATATGTAGAAGATGCAAGAGGAATCTACATGTATGAAGAAAAAGGCAGGGTTAGTTCTTCAAAAATGTGCATTGGTTTCTTTAGGAAGCTACAAGGATCAGACTTCTTGGTGCAATAAGCAGTTTAGAAGGCCTCTAATGAATTTTTATTTGGAAAAATAAATAAATAAATAAAAATACTTCCAAATGGAAAATTTTCATATCAAAGGTGGATGTTAGGTAAGAAGCCCATCCACAATTTATGTTAATGTGTGTCAAGTGGATATTCCACAAATGGAAGAAGGATTCTAGGACTAATCAAATTCCTTGTGTTGGACAACTGAGAGGGGGGGGGGAGGTGAATCAGTTGACACCGTGCTTAAACAATTATACTTATTTTAAACTCTTTACAGATCATTCAATGACAATCACAATAATGCAGGAAGGTAGGTATTAGAATATTCAACATCAATCACACACATGAAATATATAGAGACAAATATTTCCTGAGGAAACCCATAAAGGGAAAAACATATTCTTGTTGATATGATAAGTAATATTTATTTTTTTCACATTATAATTCTTATGAGAACCAACTCATTGTGAGGCTACCACCTCTGTTTTGAAAGAAACAACTTGCTGAGAGCACCAACTCTCTGGTTTCTCTAGGACCCACTTGAAGGAAGCACCAACTCCCTGAGTGTTCCAACACCAACTAGATGGAAGCACCAACTTCCAATCACGTAGGCACCAACCTGCATAACATAGAACAATAGTTCTCCCTTGCACCACCCTCCCACCCTTGTTTTTATGGCTGAAACCAGATGGAAGCTACAACTCCCTGTGTTCAAGAACCCACTTGAAACTCTGAGGACAACAGTCTTCCCTAGCACCTCCCAACCACCCTGAAATGTAAATATTTTCTTGCTTGAATCTACTACAGTGATACAATATTCATCAATGGCTTACCAGTCTCATCACTGTTCTGATACACTTCTCTACTCTACCTGCTTCAATGTCCTCCTCCTTGCATCTTCATAAGCTTTTTTTTCTTTTGCTCTCTCTCTCTCTGCATGTGCACCTCAAATTTTTCTTCCTCTCTCAGATATGCATTTTTCTTCTATGTGCTACGCTTCTTCTGTACGATTTAGTAGCTGTACATAGCCTGCCTTTACCCGCATGAATAACTCTTTGCAGAAGCAACCTACTCTTCTATGTTCTGCGTATATTTATCATGCCCAGTCCTCTACCAAATCATGCACATAACTCTTCGTCCCCTTTGGCGATTACACTGAGTCTGTTCTACATCCCTGGTCCTTATGCCAAGACTCTTTGGCTTCTCTAGCAGCTACCATCTTCAACCCTTTTCCATCTGTCAATCATCTCTATGATGAGTCTTTATACCACTGTCAAATACCTCGAGACTCTTCAGCTTCTCTGACAATCACTTTGCAACCTCCTCGAATTCTTTGGCTGAAACTATCAGTGGATTTCTGCAGTTACAATCAGCTCGTCTCTAGCAGTTACTGAGAGAACCTTTGTGCGCTCATCCCTTTGGAATTTTTTCCTTTCTTGAAAAAACTACATGGTGGGTGCTTAGCTTTTCTGGCTAAGCCTCTTCCTTTCACATGACCATCGGTGGTGACCATATGCCTAACCAATAGTCATTTCGCTATTTCGTATTTCGGGTGATCAACTGTGAGTCACCTTGGTTTTCCTGACTCGCGAAGCTTCGAAATGAAGCCTAGCACTGCTAGCTCCTTCCATTCTCTCCCGCTGATGTGACCACTAGCTGTGATCAAGGGCCAAGCACAAGGGTGCTTCACGATTTCCCATATCGCGATATCCTGCTGTGAGTTGCTTCCAAACTCACGATACGCGAAACTCCGAAATGGAGCCTAGCAGTGCTAGCTCCTTCACTTCTCTTCCTCTAATGTGACCACAAGCTATGATCAGGGGTCAAGCAAAAGAGTGCTTCGCGATTTTGCATATCGTGAACTCCTATTGTGAGTTGCCTCCAAACTCCTGATACGCGAAACTATGAAATGACTTCATATCAGATCAACGGTCGAGGTATCTCTCTCTGATTGGCGATTGTGATAAATATCATGGACTCTGACTTCATATCAAATCAACGGTCCAGATCCTTGGTGATCAGACGGCCCAGATCATTTCGCGACTTCGCATATCGCTAGTTCCTACAACTCTCACCTTTGACTTCTCCAACTCGTGAGTCAGCGAAATGTTGGTCTCTCGCCACATGTCCTCTGGATCCAACGACTCGGATAGTTTCGCGAGTTCCTCCAACTCTCACCTTTGACTCTTCTAGTTAGCGAGTCAGCGAAATGCTGATCTCTCGCCACGTGTCCTCTAGATCCAACGACCCAGTTCATTTCGTGAGTTCCTCCAACTCTCACCTTCGACTCTTCCAGTTCGCAAGTCAACGAAATGATGATCTCTCGCCACGTGTCCTCTGGATCCAATGACCTAGATCATTTCGCAATTCACATTTCGTGAGTTCCTCCAACTCTCACCTTTGACTCTTCAAGTTCGCGAGTTAGCGAAATTCCAATCGCTCGCCACCTGTCCTCTGGCTCCAACGGCCAAGATTCCTTCGCAACTTTGGAGTGTTCACTGACTCCTCGGCTTATCCTCCTTGCAGCTCCACTGGATCTAACCTTTGTTGGTCCTTCATGCTCTGAGCCAACGACTAAGGTCTAATATCCTCCTCTGCGCTCTCCGATCTGACGACTGAGGTCTAATATCCTCCTTTGTGCGCTCCTCCTGGTTGGATTCTGATCTAACGGACATCGGGTATTCTGGATCGGGGATCCACTGGCCACTGTCGCTCCTCCTCCTAATCTTTGGCTTTCTCAAATCTCTAAGTGTCAAAGGCCACGACTGCTGTGATGAATTGGACCTCATCTGCGTTTTTGGGAATGCTATCTCTCCTGAGTTTTGGTAATGGAATTCACCTCGGCCCTGGCGCCCACTTGCACTTTGCATGCAATGTTGTGTTATTCCTTCTCAACTTCTCAACCTTGTTCTTATGTGTCTGCGCTGCTTGTTCTTTTGTGTCTTCGCTACTGGATGTTGTTCTTTCCATGTACACTCTGTTCGTAAACCTGCCATCATCGTTGTTGTTCTTGCCATCAACGAAAAGCACACTCTACCTATAAACATGCCAACAATCTCCCCCTTTGGCATTGATGGCAACCTTGAATGGTTGCACTATTCTGCTTAGACCTTCAACTGTAGCATCCACACCTTTTCTCCCCCTTTGTGATCTAGGTGGATATTGGTGGCCACCCACCTCTTCCAACTGGCTCAAAACAGTTTTCTGACAATTTTGGCAATTTACTATTTTTAGCAGTTTTAACTTCCGGGGCCATTTTGAGGGCCTAAATGAAGGTTTTTCAGGATGGAGCTTCTCAATGATAACCGAAGGCATTATTGAGCCCCCAAAATGAATCTCCTCGACGATACCTTTCCAATGCCTCTTCCATTCACAGATGTGGGTAAAAGGCACCCCGTTGCACTTCATCGTGGATAGCGGTAGCCAGAAGAACCTCATCTCAGAAGAGGTCATCAAGTGGTTGGCCCTGCCAACAACACCACACCCACAACGCTACACCATTGGATGGCTCCGCCAAGGAAGTGATCTTCGCGTCAGCCAACAGTGTCGACTGTCGTACGGCATCAAGCCCTTCAAAGATAAGGTATTGTGTGATGTTGCTCCTCTCGAAGTTTGTGATGTTCTTTTGGGCCAACCTTATTTATGGAAACTTCATGTTGTATATGAGTCTAGGCCTCGTAGTGTTATTATTACTTTGAACAGGAAATTGTACAAGATACCCGAGGCAGTCCCACCTAGTGTTATTTTCTTGATCTCTACTAAGAAACGCAGGAAGGTCATCTCTCAGAAGGGGAAGTTTGTCTTCTTCATGATTCGCTCTCAGAATAAGCGAAAGATCATAGCCACATCTAGGGTCTCTGCAAGCGACCTCTCCACACAGTAGAAGCAAGTAGATAAGGTCATGGAAGAATACTTAGATATATTCTCCTCACCTATCGGGGTACCTCTGCACTACCAGGTCAAGCACCCCATCGATCTGACCCCCGACGCACCACTACCCAATGGGCCATTCTATCGTTGCTCTCTGATAGAGAATGAGGAGATCAAGTGACATATCCAAGAACTACTCCACAAGGGGAAAATCCGTCCCAACTCATCACCTTGCAGGAGCCCAATCGTGTTGGTACAGAAGAAAGATGGAACCTGGCGACTCTGCATTGATTACCGAGCTTTGAATAAAATCATAGTCAGAAACCGGTACTTGATTCCCTGAATCGACGACCTCCTTGATCAACTCACGGGGGCCAAATACTTCAGTAAGATTGATCTGAAGTCTGGCTACCACCAGGTCTCGATAGAATAGACAGATGTATGGAAAACCACCTTCAAGTCAAAGGAAGGTCTTTTTGAATGGTTGGTCATGCCCTTTGGTTTGACAAATGCTCCAGCTACTTTCATGAGGATGATGGACGATATCCTGCAACCATTCACCAATACTTTTGTAGTGGTGTATCTAGATGACATTCTCATTTACAGCAAGACTTGGGCCGAACATTTGCAGCATATTCAGTAGGTTTTGCACACCCTGTGGCAGCACAAGCTATATGCCAACTTGGAAAAATGCTCCTTCGTCATGGACAAGGTCCATTACCTAGGAAAAATAATTGATCAGCATGGTGTACATGTGGATCTAGTCAAGATTCAAGTCATTTGTGACTGGCCAGCCCTAACCACACTCACTGACCTTCGGAGCTTCTTAGGCCTTGCCAATTTCTACCATAGGTTCATGTTGGGATTATCCCATATTGCATGGGCCCTTAGCCAAATAACCAGGGGTGGTGGTAAGGCGAAATTTGCATGGGGTTAGTCCCAACAACAAGCATTCGACTATTTTAAGCAGCGCTTGTGCTCAACCCTAGTACTTTCACTACCAGACCTACAACAACCCTTTGATATCGAGACAAATGCTTCCAACTATGCAGTGGGCGTCGTTCTCACTCAGCACAACCACCCCATGGCTTATCATAGTGAAACACTCTCAAATGTTGTCCATAAGTAACCTACTTACGACAAAGAAATGTACTCCATTGTGCAAACCTGCCGCCAGTGAAGACATTACATTCTTGGGAATGAGACAATCATCCACATTGATCATAAGCCATTGTAGTTCATGCAGACACAAGGAAAATTGCAGAATGATCATCATCAAAAGTGGTCCACATACTTGCAGCAATTCCACCTCAACATCAAGTATAAAACAATAAGCACCAATCACTTCGTTGATTGCCTCAACAGACCGTCAGTCGCGACACTCACCACGGTGCTAGACTCCTACGGCCATGAGACCTCTGGATGGCCCCAACTCTATGAGACATACCCGAACTTCGCCACCACCTACCAAATGTTGGGTGCAAACACAGTTGTCAATAATTTCCATCTTCAGGATGGGTTGTGTGTCATCTGGGCCATATCTATGTTCCATCAAGCGAGCGAGTGAAGTTGATCTAGGAAGCCCACTACAGTCGGGTGGAAAGACACTTCGGCATCGAAAAGATAGTGGCAACGCTAAAGAAACATTTCTAGTAGACGAAACTTCGATAGGAGGTCAGCAAGTATATAAGGTCCTGCACTGCCTGCGTTATTGCCAAACCGACCACTAAGAAACAGGGCCTGTACACCCCTCTTCCTACTCCTAACAGGCCATGGGAATCCATCTCAATGGACTACATGTCGGGCCTCCCGTCCACCAAGTGGGGAAATGACTGTGTTTTTTTGGTTGTTGATCGCTTTTCTAAGATTGTGATTTTGGTTGCCTGGAAGAAGAACATCACAGCAGAGGCCACTGTTAAGCTCTTCTTTGAACGATTCTAGGTACATTTTGGAATCCCACAAACCATTGTCTCAAATTGGGACAGTCGATTTCTCAGCACATTCTGGTCGAGCCTCTGGTCACTACTGGACACTAAGCTCACCAAATCCATGGCCTTCCACCCCCAAACATATGGCCAAACTGAGGTCGTCAATCGAATGATTATGCATATCCTTCGCATGTATAATTCAAACCACCCTCGCACATGGGATGAGAGCCTTCCCTATGTCCAACATAGCTACAACCGAGCCCTACATAGCTCAACTGACCACAACCCCTTTTAGGTGGGGTTGGGATTCCAACCATTGGGTCCCATAGATGTTGCACTTCCCCTTGCGGTCACCTCTACCAACTCATATCCTGCTCCAACTGAAGCTCACAAGGCCACTCGGTTCATTGAGCGGATCCAACACATACACCAACAGGTTCAATATATCCTATAGAAGTCCAATGACAAGTACAAACAGTGCCATGATCAACATCGGGTGCCACATAAGTTCCAGGTGGGCGACAAAGTTTGGTTGCACTTGCAGAAAGAACGCCTAACATGACCCCATCGGAAGCTTCACCCACTCCGCTATGGGTCATACACCATCACCAAGGTCATGGGGGATAATTCTTTTGAGCTCAACATTCCTCCTTTCCTTGGACTGCACCTAGTGTTCAATGTGGATCTCCTTCGCCCTTATTTCCCACCATTATTGGACACCTCAGACGTAGCAGAGCAGCTGACACCAACAGAGCTCAACCCCGACTACATACAACAGGCATCCAACAATCATATTGTGGACACACAGATCAAGGGAACTCAACAGCAAAGGATCCATCTTTATCAAGTCGTCAAAGCAGGGCAGCTCCTGCACCAAGGCAAGTGGCTCCCCTGGGGCCAAATTCAGCAGAAATTTCCTCATCTGATGGGGGAACTCAACGCAATGGAGACCATTGCTTCCTAAGGAGGGAGGATTGATCTAGGTGGATATCGGTGGCCATCCACCTATTCCAACTGGCTCAAAACAGTTTTCTGACAATTTTGGCAATTTACTATTTTTAGTAGTTTTAACTTCTGGTGCCATTTTGAGGGCCTAAATGAAGGTTTTTCGGGATTGAGCTTCTCAATGATAGACAAATACATGATTGATCCCACAAAATGAATCTCCTCAATGATACCTTTCCAACGGTCTATCATACGCCTAAAACGGAGATCGTATGCAAAAGTTACGACCCCGGGAAGTTGATGTACTAACTTACCCAAACGGGGCCCACGTGACTTTTGGCACTTCATCTCCTAGGGTTAGGTTTTTGGATGTCTAGGATTTTTGGCATTCCTATTTTTTTAAAAAGGCCTTCAGAGCCTCATTGTAATCATCTTCTTGCAAATGAGCGATGTCATCACATCTCTTCTTAGAGATAAGCCGCCACCATTCCAGCAAGCTTGTTTCCGCTGCATTTTACAGTTTTGTCTTATTTCCTTATTGAATAGAAAACCAGTTTTACTGTATCTCTATTATTTTTTGTTAAGCACCTGCTAATAATCTGTAGTCATTTCATTATGCTCATAAAATCCGGATCACTTTGACATCAATGTCAAAGAACACATGCTCCCCTAAGCTGTTGCAGTGTTGTGCGGAGGTATCATATATTCAACCAATACATACTCCCCTTGATAGGATGGATTCTCTTATTTGAGTCCTTTAGAGTATTTGTATCTAACTTAGAGTCTTCTCCTTCTTATTCTTGGACCTATTCATCTTCAGCTCCAGTTGTGTCCTATGTAGAAGACTTCAATATTGCTCACCTCTCTTACTGGGACTCCTTCATCAACCTTTTCTTGTCATAACTGAATGACTCCCCTTGTCACTCATCTCTCTCTGCTTCTGACTATTCTCCCCCTTTGTTTCTAAAAGGTTAGTTTTCCCTCACAAGATCTCTCCTCTTGTTATTTCTACAGGATGTCATGTATATCATTTTGTACATCAGAATGATGTTGTTGTCCTACTGGAACACTGCGCAATTGTAGCTCGTAGTTTTCAAACAACCCTTGGATCTGCCCATTGATTCTCATTGATCTCTAACCAGATGTATCCGTCTTTATCCAAGATGTTTCTTTACTGTCCATAGCTCTAAAGTCGTTTGAGAATATTTATACTATGCTTGTCACATGACTGCAATTTATTTTGCAACAATTAACTTCACACGTGTTCACTTGTTCAGATTTTGTTATACACATTTGTGAGTGTCCCGGTTTCTTGAACTTTGTTCTCTGATCTTCTATACCTGCAATTTCATTTTTCTTCCATGATGCCTACAATCCAAGGCTTTTATGACCATATTCATCACAAGAAAAAATTGTTACAAACACTCTCATACCTCCTTTGATTCATCCATGAAGGCATCTCTCGTCTAAACTTACTTTGAGGTGTATGAGTAGCTTATGGATGTCTTCCTTGATCTGATCTTCTAAATATTGCAGTATTTCTTTCCTTCTTTGAACCTGAGGAACCTGATTCATACCTTCTTTCCCTTTTTACAAATGAAGGACCTGTGTTAGACTTATTAGAAGTATTGATTTCTTCCTTGTTGTATCCAAGACCAAATTTGTCATTTGGTGATCTCTGACTATCCAAGATAGCATCTAGGATCATCGAACTCTTCAAGAAATTGATTTGGGTATTTGACTTTTCAACCTTCTTTCTAAGATTCACAACTTCTGTTTCTAGCTTATGATATGATTCTTCTTCTACTTCTTCTTTTCTTGCATGGGAGGATTCAATATCAACATCATTATCTGTCCTTATGCCTTAGACACCACTTGTCCTGAGTTTACATTTTTCACCTTACAATCTTTGGACGTGAACACCTCTTCATAGCCTCTGTCACATATTTGACTTATATTGAGCAAATTATGTTTCAGATCATCTGCAAGCAGATCATCCTGAGAATCTCCTTTGTCTTTGCTCAGGCTCACCATCCCTTTATCCTTGATTTTACCTGGTTCGTCATTTTCAAAGATCGCATTTCCTGTTTTGTTTTTACTTATAGGCAGAACCTTATCCTTTTCTCCATTCATGTGCTTGGAACATCCATTGTTTATATTCCAGGAGTCCTTTTGTTTTTGAGTTGAAAGTACTAGACCACATTTTCCACTATCTTTCTTTTTCCATGTGCTGACCTTTCTAGCTAAGAGCTTTATCCTTGGATCTTCTTTGTAATTCTTCAGATGGAAAGTTGCAGCTTTGTGGTCAAAGTTATGACAATTATAGCATTTGAGCTCATTGTTCAATAGGTCAAAGTCATTGTTGTAATGTTGTCTACTCATTGACTGTTCATTATTTCTTGACCTCCTTAGTTGCATGTCTCTAAACTTAATTTGACCATTTGCAATATGTGGCTATTTATTACTTGGTTGTCTCATTCTTTGTTGTGGCAAATATTTATTCCTTGAGTGTCTTGATTGCTTATGTCTAAATATTAAGAAACAATTTACAGCTTTGTGGCCAAAGTTAGAACAGTAGAAACAATATCCATAGAAAAAATATTTGTACCTGGAAAATGGTTGTCTTCTTTGAGCAGGTTGATTTCTTCCATGCCGATGATTTCCTTGATGAGGGGGTGTATTATTTATTTGTTCTACAGATTCAGTTCTGGCACCTTTTCTTTTACTCCTCCTTGACTGTTCATTATCTTCCTTTGTGTCTGTAGGTTTGTTGTTGTCATCAGTTGTAGATTTGACAAACTTGACAGATTCTTTGTTGTTTGGTTGACTGCTACTTGATCCCTCTTCATAACCTAAACCAGTTTTCAACTTTGGATTCCTTTGCTGATTCAGAATGGTGGCTAATCCTTCTGAGGCTTTGATGCTTGACAAATTCTGGTGATACAAGGCTTGAAACTTCTCTAACTCTTTCCTAGTTTTCACTACTTCTTCCAGAGTTTCACATATTTCCTTCTTCTCTGATAACTGTTGTTTTAGAATGTCCTCTATTTTCTTTGCCTCTTGTAATTCCACTTTTAGCAGGGCAAATCCTTCATCAGGTTTTTTACTTCCTTTCTCGAACTGTATCAACAATTGTTTTTGCTTTCTCTCCTTAAGCCTAAGTCTGCCAATCTCTTCCAAAGCGCTAATCAACTCTCCTTCCAAGTCAACCACAGTTTCTTCATCATTAACATCACTTCATGTGATTTTATTATCATAATCCTCTTTGGCCATAAACACGAAGTCATTTACCTTATCTTCACAGGAGGAGTCACTATTTGTGTCTTCTAAAGAGTCATCATTGTTTACACATAAACTTTTCTTTTTATCAAATCTTTTGGATTTGTACTTCTCTTCACCTTCAGAGTTCTGGTCCTTCTTTTTGTGTGGACACTTAGATGCAAAGTGGCCTATCTTTCCACAGTTAAAACATTTGAAGGGCAACTTGCCTTGATACTTGCCTGATCCTTTCTTTAGTCTTCTCACAAATTTTGCTTCAATTTCATCGGGCTTAGAGTCCTCATTCTTATCTGCTTTAAAAGAAGCGTCTCTAGTGTTGGATTTATCTTTACCTATCCTCATTTTATATGTAGTCAACGTTCCTAGAAGTTGATCAAAGGCCAAAAATTTTAGATCATTAACTTCTTCTATAGCAAAGACCTTTGGGTTGAATCTATCTGGCAGAGATCTCAAAATTTTTTGAACTAAAGAGGCTTCCTCAATTTTTTCACCAAGAGCTTTCATTGCATTTACTAGTTCTTCAACTCTCAGAAAGTACTTTCCAATAGTTTCATCTTCTTTCATCTATAGTTGTTCAAATTGTACTCTATAGGTTTGAAGTCCAGCATCATTTACCTTCTCATTACCTTCATAACTGCTAATGTGTTTGTCCCACATGTCTTTGGTAGTTTCTAAGTTCATAACTTTTACAAATTATGTTTTGCAAGCCCACTCATAATAGCATTCATAGCCTTAGCGTTGAAGCTGGATTCTAGCTTGTCATCCTTATTAGCTAGTACAGATGGCTTTACATAACCAGTCTCTGCCAAATCCCAGACATCTGCACCTAAATCCATTATGTAGGTTCTCATCCTAACTTTCCAGAAGGCAAAGCTTGTTCCATTGAATAGAGGGGCCTTGTTGGTTGAAGTTCCTTCACGGTTAGTCATTTTTAAGCTCTAGGATCTACCCTTACATAAAAGGGGCCGCCTTTGATACCAATTGTTGGA
>ML791812.1:331846-363859 GCA_009831015.1 Picea engelmannii
TTACATATCATTCAATGACAATCACAATAATGCAGGAAGGTAGGCAGTAGAATATTCAACATCAATCACACACATGAAATATACAGAGACGGATATTTCCTGAGGAAATCCATAAATGGAAAAACATCTTCTTCTTGATATGATAAGTAATCTTTATTTTCTGTACATTATCATTATTATGAGCACCAACTCATTGTGAGGCTACCACCTCTATTTTGCAAGCTACAACTTGTTGAGAGCACCAATTCTCTGGTTTCTCTAGCACCCACTAGAAGGAAGCACCAACTGGATGGAAGAACCAACTTCCAGTCACATAGGCACCAACTTGCATAACAGAGAACAATAGTAATCACTTACACCACCCTGCCACCCTGGTTTTTTTGGCTGCAACTAGATGGAAGCTACAACCCCTGTGTTCAAGCACCCACTTGAAACTCTAAGGATAACAGTTCTCCCTAGCACCTCCCAACCACCCTGAAATATAAATATTTGCTTGCTTGAATCTATTATAGTGATACAATATTCATCAATGGCTTACCAGTCTCATCACTGTTCTAATACACTTCTCTGCTCTACCTACTTCAGTGTCCTCCTCCTCACATATTCATAAGCTTTATGTTCTTCTTCTTTGTCTCTGCATGTGCACCTCAACTTTTTCTTCCTCTCTTAGATATGCGTTTCTGTTCTATGCACTATGCTTCTTCTGTATGACTCAACAGCTATACACAACCTACCTTTACCCGCATGAATAAATATTTGCAGAAGCAACCTACTCTTCTCTGTTCTGCATATATTTATCATGCCCAATCCTCTGCCAGATCATGTACATAACTCTTCGTCCCCTCTGGCGATTACACTGAGTCTATTCTACATCCATGGGCATTATGCCGAGACTCTTTGGCTTCTCTGGCAACTACCGTCTTCAACCCTTTTCCATCTGTCAATCATCTCTATGATGAGTCTTCATACCACTGTCAGATACCTCAAGACTCTTCAGCTTCTCTGACAATCACCTTGCAGCCTCTTCGAATTCTCTGGCTGAAACCATCAGTGGATTTCTGCAGTTACAATTAGTTCGTCTCTAGCAGTTACTAAGAGAACCTTCATGTGCTCATCCATTTGGTGCCTTTTCCTTTCCTAAGAAAACTACACAGTGGGCATTTAGATTTTATGGCTAAGCCCCTTCCTTTCACATGACCATCAATGGTGACCGTATGCCTAACCAATAGTCGTTTCACAATTTCATTTTTCGGGTGATCAGTTGTGAGTCACCCTTGTTTTCCCAACTCACGAAGCTCCGAAATGGAGCCTAGCACTTCTAGCTCCTTCCCTTCTCTCCCGCTGATGTGACCACTAGCTGTGATCAGGGGTCAAGCACGAGGGTGCTTCGCGATTTTGCATATCGCAACCTCCTGCTGTGAATTGCTTCCAAACTCACGATACACAAAACTCTGAAATGGAGCCTAGCAGCGCTAGCTCCTTCACTTCTCTTCCTCTGATGTGACCACAAGCTATGATCAGGGGTCAAGCAAAAGAGTGCTTCGCGATTTCGCATATTGCAAACTCCTACTATGAGTTTCCTACAAACTTTCAATACGTGAAACTCTAAAATGACTTCATATCAGATCAACGGTTGAGGTCTCTCTCTCTAATTGACGGCTGGGATCAATATCGTGGACTCTAACTTCATACCAGATCAACGGTCCAGATCCTTGGTGATCAGACGGCCCAGATCATTTCGCGAGTTCCTACAACTCTCACCTTTGACTTCTCCATCTCGCGAGTCAACGAAATGCTGGTCTCTCACCATGTGTCCTTTGGATCCAAGGACCCAGATCATTTCACGAATTCACATTTTGTGAGTTCCTCCAACTCTCACCTTTGACTCTTCCATTTTGTGAGTCAACAAAATGTTGATCTCTCACCATGTGTCCTCTGGATCCAATGACCCAGATCATTTTGCGAATTCACATTTCGCGAGTTCCTCCAACTCTCACCTTTGACTCTTCCAGTTTGCGAGTTAGCGAAACACTGATCTCTCGCCACGTGTCCTCTGGATCCAACTACCCAAATCATTTTGTGAATTCGCATTTTACGAGTTCCTCTAACTCTCACCTTTGACTCTTCCAGTTCGCGAGTCAGTGAAATTCCAATCACTCGCCACATGTCCTCTGGATCCAACGGCCAGGATTCCTTCGCAGCTTTGGAGTGTTGACTGAATCCTGGGCTTATCCTCCTTGCAGCTCCACTAGATTTAACCATTGTTGGTCCTTCGCACTCTGATCCAACGGTTGAGATCTAATCTCCTCCTCTGTGTGCTCCTCTTGTCTAGACTCTGATCTAACGGACATCGAGTATTCGGGATCGGTAATCCACCAGCCACTGTCGCTCCTCCTCTTGAGCTTTGGCTTTCTCAAATCTCTAAGTGTCAAAGGCCACGACTGCCTTGATGACTTGGACCTTGTCTGCATTTCTGGGAATGTTATCTCTCCTGAGCTTTGGTAATGGAATTCACCTCGGCCCTGGCACCCACTTGCGCTCTGCGTGCAATGTTGTTCTATTCCTTCTCAACTTCTCAACCATGGTCTTCTTTGTCTGCGTTGCTTGTTCTTTTGTGTCTTCGCTGCTAGTTGTTGTTATTTCCAAGTACACTCTGTTTGTAAACCTTCCATCATCGTTGTTGTTCTTGCCATCAATGAAAAGCACACTCTGCCTGTAAACATGCCAACAAGGTTTTTTGCGGTAGTACAGTTGTCGTTAAACCAAAACTCGCGGGGTGATTGGTAAACTCATCACTGCCAGATTTAATGGATCCACGGGAGGTTGTTATACCATGTCGCGAGTCCCAAAGGAGGTGTTGACCACCAAGTCAACAATCTCCCCCTCAGCACCAACTGAGGTACTCGACACTAATCGAGCGGACTCAAACCCGTAACCTTTCGCTCTGATGCCATTTTTGCGGTAGTACGGCTGTCGTTAAACCAAAACCCGTGGGATGATTGGTAAACTCATCACTGTCGGAGTTAATGGATCCATGGGAGGTTGTTAGACCATGTCACGAGTCCCAAAGGAGGTGTTGACCACCAAGTCAACACCTTGAACATCCTGAGATAATGGAAGATGTACCATGAGGTGGATGCCAATCTAATTGCAATGTATTGCAACACTCAAGGAATGATGACAACAATGAAAGGGAATTGCTTACGCATATAGAGAATGTTGAGTACATTCCAAGGGTACTAAGTGTATATCCAAGGTATAATGGGATGGAAAGTCAAGAAGAACACAAATAGGGAAGGGGTATTCATAGAGGAAAATTCCCAAGGAGACACATGAGGAAGAAAATGGTTTCACACTTGACATGGTATGCAAAAGAGATGGAACCTAAGAAGAACTATCTCAATTGTACAAGGAAGATGTTCAAGCTTATATAGTTGTTCAAGGAACCAAAGAGATCCAGAGGGAAGCACAATGATTCCAAACAAGATTCTCTGCATAAAGGGAGAAGTTGTGAGATGAAAAAAATGGTGGACAGATTGGATGGAAATGCAAGTTATCCAAGTTGGGATTTGCTAGAGGTTCTCAGCAAGAAGAGAAGGTCAACAAGGAGCTACAACATTTCAACATTATAAATAAAACTGAAATAGATGTGCACTGGTGTGCATAACATAAGAGACAGCATGTTTTTGTTTATGCCTTGAAGTCTCGTGCTAATAATGGTGGACTACCATAAGGAATACGAATGTTAATTGTGCATTAATATGCGTGCATGTATAGCTTATGGAGGTGGATAACTGAAATATAGTTTGTTGATCGCTCGTGAGTGGAGATGTTTTCAGTAGATGATAGAGGTGCAATAGGGAGTTGCATGTTGAGATGGTTCCATGAGGAAGGGACTATATAAAGATCGTATTGAAAGGTTAGAGCCATGATTTGATGATTGTTGAAAACTATACAATAGACTGCAGAGGCTTTATTTTTATGCCAAGAATATTGAATTACATTCTAAAAACATGCATGTGCGAAAGGCTACACATGTTGAAGAAACTATTAATGGTAGCAATCTTGATCAGAATATAGAGGCAAGGAAGTTTACCCTATTATCAGTGGTGTACAGATAAGAAAAATGATAGTGCAGAGTAGCAAGGATCTACAAGGACTCAAAGACGACCATCTACAACAACAACAACAACAAAATAAATGAATAAGATGAAATAAATATGCACTTGAGTGCATGAAAGAAGTGAAGCATGATGCATAGGATAAACGTAGAATGCATGTGCATGAAGTATGCATGATAAGATTTAATGCTTAATGCATATTGATGTATGTTTGTGCATATGGACATGTTTGAACATGCTTGTGGCATGCTTGTAGACTAAGAGTAGTTTGTTGATATATGTATGCATGAATTAATGATGTTGTGATATTTGAATAAGGCTAATAATGGATTCTGTATCCAGGAAATTGCTTATAGCATGGATGAAGATGTTGATGATACTGTTGCATATGAAAACCATCTATATGAATAAAATGAGGATGGCAAGATGTTCATAAAGAGATTAACAAAGGGAGACTATAAGCTTTTAAAATATAGCAGCTAAGTCAATAGCATCAATTAAATGTAATAACAACCAGACATGCATGCATTTGGGGTTGTCTATAATGCATAAATGTTGAAGGAAATTGAGGTAAGAATTCCCTCAGCAAATTTTTATTATTTGAGATTGATTTAAAGGTAGAGGGCCTTGAGTATACAAACTTGTTGATGCTTGAATTCATTTATGATAAATTTAATTGGATATGGTGTTATGATGGTTATGAGATTGTAACCAAGTTAAGTCAGGATACATTACTCTTGTTGTAGCAATGAATGTCATTAGAGATGGTCATATGTGATACCATGATGTAGTTGGAAATGGAATGGTTATAACGCCATCCAAGTGCATAATGATTTCCCCTATATAACCGATGTTTGGACTGCAACCTCTTTGTCGACACAGGAGAACACTAAGAGAATTACATTCCGAATGTTGTGTATGGCTTGAAGAGAAAGGTATCCAAATAGTCGGGAAAGTAAATGGGGAAGAGTTTGGATAATATGTTAAGGAGTTGGCTAAATTGTCCAACCCGCATGGTGGAATACATGACATGAACATATGGTATTCTAGAGTTAATGCAAGGATGCATTGTATAGATGTGGCCATGATTATTGGCACATGGGTTTTATTTACGGGTAATGTTTGATTGCATTATGAAAAGCTCGGTGTGTTGATAATGCATGTACAGTGAATGATAGTTTCACTCAAGATGATAAGATTAATAGTTGATTTTTATTTTTTTAAATAAGCAAGGGCTGAAAATGATTGAATTGTTGGTAAAATACAATTTTGATATCATTTCATAAACTGTGGAAAATGTGCATGAGTACTAACAATCTATTTGACTGAGTTAAAGTTGAGAAAATGCAGAGAGAATTGTATTGGATATGGAAAATGTGTAATCCCATGAAGAAGTCGATGCATGTTGTTGCAAGAGCCAAACACAATGATCATAAATCTCATGCTTGAGAATTTTTTTTCTTCTATATAAAACAATTTTTAAAATTTATAATTTAAAATTACTAAAAATTTGTTTGGTTGTGTTAAGTTGATAAAATGCAGAGAGAATGGTCTTGGATATGGCATGGATGTAAGCCCTTAAAAGAAACAGATGCTTGTTGTTGCACGAGCCAAACATAATGAGTGGAAATCTCATGCCTGAAAATTTTATTTTCTTGTATAAAACATATTTGGGAAATTATAATTGAAAATGGTTGTGATATGCTAACAATTTGTGTGGTTGAGTGAAAAATAACAAAAATTGCAGGTAGAGTGGTCTTGGATATGGAAAGGACGTTAGCCATAAGTAAGGTTGATATCTACAGCTGCAAAGACCAAACATAATGAGTAAAAAACTCATGATTGGAAATTTTGTTTTCCTGTATAAAACAGATTTGAAAAAAAATAAAATTAATTGAAAATGTATGATGATGTCTCATATTGACTATATGCATATGATGTAGATGGGATGGTTGCCATAGGTTACAAAGTGCTAGAAAAATTCTAGCAGTGCATTAGCATTCGTTTGCACAAGAACACCTTGGAAAATGATGGATCGCCTGAGGAAATTTATAACAATGAAAGGGATGCATACGCCTAGAGGGTGAGTACATCGTGAAGAAGCAAGTTGTCAGGATTATAGAAGAACCAAGTTGTCATACCTAAAGAGTGCACTCTTGTGTGGGAGTTTTACTATCGAAGAACCAACTTGTTAGGCCTAAACAATGAACTATTGTGTGAGTTGCATTACAACAACAAGGTTGATACTGGTTATTTTTCTTGGTATTTTTCCTAGTAGTGAGTTCCCTTGAGTTTCCAATAGTGAGATCCCCGATCACCTATGCCTGAAAGACCCTGATAAATGAATGGTGCAGCCTGATGGATTGAGAGCAGTGAAGGGGGCACATTCCTTGGATCAATCTTGATAAGCGAATGGTACATTCCTTGGGTTAGCCCTGATAAACAAATGGTACATTCCTTGGGTTGGGTAGGTTGGCGGAAGAGAGCTGGTGGAAATAGAGATAGATATAGGAGAATGCCAATAGGTCATGCATCTATTATTTGGGAGTCGAAGTGCCTATGTATCTATGTTTTGGGGCTAGAGATCTTAGGGTTGTAATTGTATATACACCCGTGTGGTGTTGTGTAGTGAAGACAGTGCAAAAATAAGGGGGAAGGGGAATGTAACATCTCGAGTTGTAATCGTCACAATTATAATGTAATTGTATACATGTGAATTAGGTTGGTGGAATGTTTGGGGCAAAGATCCTATATTGATTAATATGGTCGAGGGCCAAATTGTATATTATGAACATTGAATTAATTAATAAAAATTAGTAATCAATGGTTGCGATACAAAAGAGATGAAAATTATGGGGGGTAATGATTCCACAAGAGAGAGGGGTCCAAGGGGGGATTATTCATGGGTATTAATCCAACCCACATTCCTGAAATTATTATCATTTTGTATAACCTTATATTTGTTGTCGAGTGTTCCCAAAGACAATCATTAAACTCATGTAAGAGGGTGGGTGAGAGAGGTCGCATCCCATAGTTATTGGAGAGCATGGGATCAAGTACAATCATCTTTGGGAAGAGTGAGAATCAAGACAGAGAAGGAAATTTGTATGCTGAAGGGAGATAGTTTTTTCATGTAGATTTTTTGGCAAAAAAGGGGAGTTGAGTGTGGGGAAGAGCACTAACCATACTATGCTTGAGGGAATTCATTGCTTGGTTGTGTGTTATGCTGGAAATGAGGCATGTGTCCCTATAAAAATAATTTGTAATCTTGTGGTGTGTTTCTTGTTGAGGGAATGGCTAAAGAGCCTTGTGTAGGTTGTTGTGAGCACTCCTGAAATATTTGAGAGTTCCTGAAGTCCCTAGTTGAGATATTCCTGGGAAACTGAGTGCACTAGAAGCCTTGAAGGGGGTACATTCCTTGGGTTGTGCATGTTGTGGGGAAGAGAGAGATGGTGGATTGGGGTTGTTGTAGGAGTAGAGCTTGTGTTTGGGTTGTTGAGTGTGAAGAGTGGACATCTAGAGGGCCAAATCTCCTTGTGGACTCATAGTCTCAGCTCGGGAATGCCTTGTTGTTGAAATTTGGAGCAGCAGTGCCTATAGTTGGGAGGTCCATCCTTTGTGTGCAGCTAGTTAAAATACATTTATAAACATATAAGTGTTTATGTTGTGTTATTTATGATTATTTTGTTGTGTAAATGATATATGAATGTTGTGTTATGTTTTGTTGGGTTTGTATGCATACATGATTTTATAAATGATGTAGTTGCATGGGTAAATTGACATATTGTTTTGTTGTAATTTTTATGGGTCTGTCGCCCCTTAGTTTTCAATTATATGTATGGGGGCATTTTTAATTCTATTTTTAGCAAGCTAAGTTGTTTTCCGTGGTGACGAGAGTCAACATGGGTGTTGGGTACGTTACAAAGACAACCCCCAAATCTTTCTTCTTGACAACGAAGGACATCAGAGGTTGTAGTGATTGTGTTCAATAGGGAGTGACTACAAGGGTGGAGAGGAGATCCACAAGAAGGGTGGAAAGCATGGAGGTTGTCATGATTTTCAAAGGGAAGAATCTGATTTAGGGTCGAAGAAATCATAAGGAGGCAACAATGCAGCAAGGCAAAACCTTAGTTGTCACACTAAAAATTAGGGAGCATGTCATTATCTTTTAACTTTTACAAATAAATTTTAAATTGTATTTCTATATTATTTATATTTTATTGCGGGTCTTTTACTCAATTAAAATATTCTTTAAAAATAAATAAATAAAATTGACTAAGCTTTTTATTATGAGAAAAGTAACATACCACCAAAAATATATCTTTATATTCTACTAATTTACCTCAATGAAAATTTGCATGATGGTCTATTCTCTCTAATCACTAAAATCATACATTTTATTATATTATAAAAACAATTCTCATAGATTTTCAAAGTTCAAATTACCCAAAACAAAATGAGTAAATAAATAGTACCATAAATTTAATACAAATAATTATAATTTCTCGTTATCAACATACAAAAGCTTTCATTCATTCAAGTTCAGATCTAATTATTATTATTTTGGTCCATTTATGTAAGACTTCTCTTAAAAAGTAAGAAAGATTCACTTATTCTTAGATAAAAATTATATATCTTTCATATTTTAAGGTCAAACTTCTCCTTATCAACATACAAAAGCTTTCATTCATTCAAGTTCAGATCTAATTATTATTTTTTTGGTCCATTTATGTAAGACTTCTCTTAAAAAGTAAGAAAGATTCACTTATTCTTGGATAAAAATTATATATCTTTCATATTTTTAAGGTCAAACTTCTCATGAGTGGTTTGGGAAAAGCTTTACAAAGTGTATTGAAATTTTAATTGAATGTTATTAAAATAATGATTTTTTCTTAAAACTTCATTATGGTTATATTATTTACTATCACTTTAAATTACTTTTTGGCTATATTATTTACTATTACTTTATATTTTGTTAAAGAGTTTTCTGGATCAACACTGTGTGGAGTTTTGAAACTAGATCAAAACTCTACACACTGTTTTCTAGATCAAAACTCCACACATAGTTTTGATCCAAAAGACTTTTTAGCATTATGACTAATTGTAATTAATTGTGAAAACCTGCATACTCAAATACTTTATACTTTATTTTTTCATTATGCTTAGTTTGAGTTTACTTTTTATTAGTCCCTGCCCTTCGGGCTGGAAGGACTATTAGTAATCGGTTCACCACTTTTCTATTAGTTTAGCATGCAAATCGATGAACTTTTGTTGTTTTAACCTATAGTTTTGAAAAAATAATATAATTTTTCCAATCATATTTATTTTTTAAGCGTAAGTTTGAAGTTGGAGGTCTTATTTGGCCTCATACCGAGACAAGAGACCAATTTTTGGAAATAAACTTAGGAAACTTATCATATATTTACACTCCATTAAGATGAGGTCAATTAATGCTACACTTGAGACTAGCATTAATTCCCAACATTTAATGTTTGGAGGATCATATATGCATAATGTATACCATAAGCCATATTTGTTACATAGCCTCGTGTCTCAAAGTGGCAGTGCTTGAGTTGCCACCACCCTCCACTTCCACTTGTATCTTGCATGTCCCTAAGACTATTTTTGCAAACCAATTTATGGCACCAGTGCACCATCCTTATAAGGATGACGAATGGTGGATAAGGGGAGGCCATGGGGATGGTATGCTTCCAAGATTTGCATTATACTGGAAGGAATCAAGACGCTTTTCATTATACTGAAAGGAATCAAGACATCATTGCAATGCATTCTTGACTTCTGCAAAACAGTGAGTGAAATCAAATTTAAAAAGACTTGTGATTTTAATTTATTTTCCTTCATTTTTACAGTGAAGTTTACAGTAAATAAATTATTGGGCCCGTGAAAAAACATTTACAAGCATGTGAAAAAACATTTGCATGGTACCTACCTCATTTGGGCTTCATTTTTTGCAGGGATGTGAATTAAACCTGAACGAGCCTCACACAGGTCCAGCCACCTATGCAAAATAACTAGTGAGTGAAATTAAATTTAAGAAGACTTGCTTTACAATAAAAAAAATTACCCGCCTGTCAAAAAAAAATTATACCCTAATGAAAAAAAAATTACACTGTACTTAACTCATTTGGGCTTCTTCATTTTTTTGCACTTCTTCATTTTTCGCAGGAATGTAACATGAATGTGCCTCCCACACACTGAGCCATGTTAATTCATGCCATACATGTAATCTGAAATATCATTGTGGTTGGAGGTCAACGAGATATCTCCGCTAATGGATCTTCATGCCCGGTGCTCTGAGAGCCTACTATCTCTGCTAATGCATCTTCATGCCCGATGCTCTAAGAACCTGCCCTGCAGTGACTATTAGTAATCAGTTCACCACTTTTCCATTAGTTTGGCATGCAAATCGATGCAATTTTGTTGTTTTAACCTATAGTTTTGAAAAAATAATATAATTTTCCCACTCATATTTATTTTTTAAGTGTAAGTTTGAAGTTGGAGGTCTTATTACCGAGGAAAGAGACCATTTTTTGGAAATAAACTTAGGAAACTTATCATATATTTACACTCCATTAAGATGAGGTCAATTAATGCTACACTTGAGACTAGCATTAATTCCCATCATTTAATGTTTGGAGGATTAGATATGCATAGTGTATACCATAAGCCATATTGGTTACATAGTCTCATGTCTTATAGTGGCAGTGCATGAGTTTCCACCACCCTCCACTTTCACTTGTATCTTGCATGTCCCTAAGACTATTTTTGCAAACCAATTTATGGCACCAATGCACCATCCTTATAAGGATGATGAACGGTGGATAAGGGGAGGCCATGGGGATGGTATGCTTCCAAGCTTTGCATTATACTGGAAGGAATCAAGACGCTTTGCATTATACTAGAAGGAATCAAGACTTCATTGCAGTGCATTCTTGACTTCTGCAAAATAGTGTGACTTTTTCAAAATAGTGAGTGAAATCAAATTTAAGAAGACTTGTGATTTTAATTTATTTTCCTTCATTTTTACACTGAAGTTTACAGTAAATAAATTTATTGGACCCGTGAAAAAACATTTACAAGCATGTGAAAAAACATTTGCATGGTACCTACCTCATTTGGGCTTCATTTTTTGCAGGGATGTGAATTAAACCTGAACGAGCCTCACACAGGTCGAGCCACCTATGCAAAATAACTAGTGAGTGAAATTAAATTTAAGAAGACTTGCTTTACAATAAACAAATTTACCCACCTATCAAAAAAAAATTTACACCCTAATGAAAAAAAAATTACATTGTACTTAACTCATTTGGGCTTCTTCATTTTTTTGCACTTCTTCATTTTTCGCAGGAATGTAACATGAATGGGCCTCACGCACACTGAGCCATGCTAATTCATGCCATACATGTAATCTGAAATATCATTGTGGTTGGAGGTGAACGATTTATCTTCGCTAATGCATCTTCATGCCCAGTGCTCTGAGAGCCTGCTATCTCCGCTAATGCATCTTCATGCACGGTGCTCTAAGAGCCTGTCCTTCAACTTACCATAATATAGATTTAAACAATAGCTTGGTGAGTAGCTTACCAGCAGTAGCCTGCAACAAACTAACAACCAGTTTGTTGAAACTGACACTAGGGTTGGCTACCCACTTGAACATGTTTCCTTTACTAGAGCATCTGCATCCATCTATTAGATGTCTCCCAAATATTATGGAAAGCAATCCAACCCAAGATTCATGGTACCACTTCCTTATAGGCCCTTTAGCCCTTACTAATCAACTCATGCCAGTAAATTGTAAGAGAGTAAGGCTTACTAAATAAAGAAATAGCGTAGAAAGACACCATAGGTTTCCCAAAGTGTAAGGGTTCTTTCCCTCCTTCGTTGGATTGCAATAAAGTTGTCTAAGAGTCGTTTCAATTCGTGTTTTTTCTGGATAATTTTCGCCATATTTTTTAAACTCCAAGATAGAAGTCTAATTCAAGGGCAAAATGATAAGCAGAGTCTCTTACGTGGCGTTTTATAGAGCCTGAGCCGAGGAATGGCGGAAGAACGAGAAATCTTCATTCACAATGTGAATGGAATTATGGGGTTCTGCGAACCCTCCATCGTTAAGCCTTCCCCAACGCGCTTTAGAAACATGGTTCAAAGATAGTGGGTACCTCGAAATTATAGACGAATGCGCGATGGACGATTATGTGGAAATAATAAGAGGCATTATGCAGCAAATTTTGAGCGAGTGGCTTGGATGAAGGCCCTCGACTCTTTAAGGGATGAGAGGATTTGTGTGAATGGAGGTATTTCCATTGGGGTGTCGGAGAAGGTCCTGAATGATAGATACAACTATTTAAATTCTGCAATTGAATTATGGGGTTCTCTGCGAACCCTCTATTGCCAAGCCTTCCCCAACGCGCTTTAGAAACATGGCTCAGAGATAGCAGGTACCTCGAAATTATAGATGAATGTGCGATGGACGATTCTGTGGAAGCAATAAGAGGAAGTAATAAATGGCGGACAATGTTCTCTCTTAATTTTCCTTGATATTAAGAATGTCATTGTTGTCCCTTAATTATCCTCCATATTTTACAAGCATTCTCAACTTATGATTCCAAGAAAAATATTGAAAATAAAAGCATTATCAACTTATGATTCCAGGAAAAATATTGAAAATAAATAAAGAGTTCTGCAAACTACGACCCCTATCTTTCTACGACCCCTATCTTTCACCATTTTCAAAAGTTTTGATGCTACTAAAAATAACAGTGAGTTTTTCGAAAGTACTAATGCTACTAAAAAACCCAAGAATATCTATATTACAAATAGATACCAAAATCGTTTCCGTTATGAGGTTAAGTGGGGCATCAATTATCTTAATATCATTCAAAATTATATATATATATATATATATATATATATATATATATATATATATATATATATATAATTTGAAAATGTTAAAAAAAAAACTTCCCCGGGAAAAAATCTTATATTCATGAGTAGTGAATATGCATATTACAAGGATGGAATACAGTGTAAAAAAAAAAAACATTCTTTCTACTTTCTACTCCTAACCATTCAACCTATACAAGAACTATTTCTCCCTTGTTCACCTTTCCCAAAAAAGGCCCATTACATTCTTTACATTTTTGCCAAGAGTGGACAAAGACTATTGAAACCACATACCCTTATCCTGGCACTAAACCTTAGAACCGAAATTCCATGGATTCTAGTTTTATACCATCCACAATTTCATAAAAACCAAAGCTCCATATGGAAGTGCTAAGGCCTCCTTTAAGACTTCATCTACTTTTGTATTGAGTTCTTTATAGATGTGTCAGAAAGAAAGTCAATCAAAGGATTGACAAGTTTCCAAAATATCCTAAAGTAATGGGCCTAGGCAAACATTTTCCACTTTGACTTTATGAAGGGCCCAATCAATAACAAGTTTATAATCTCCCAATACTTGTAATTTTTTAACACCTTTCTCATGTACAGTGGCCAACAAAGTTCTTAAGGCAAGGAATTTGGCTCTGTTGTTTGAGCCTCTACCTGGAGAGTATCGAATGTGCATGAAATGGCTGTGGTTAATAAACAACATGACCCCCGCCCTACAAGAATAAGGGTGACTTTGGCTAACCCCGTCAAAAAATCCCCATGGAATTTCATTGTCCAGAGCAAGCATCATCAGGATCCGTTGCTTTTTTCCTTTGGTGTTCACCCATAATTCTTTACATATATTTATGAGATGGTTGGCTATGACCTCAGGGAAGATGCACATGTCTTTGAAAATGCTACAGTTGTGTGCCCACCATAAACCATTGACCAAGATACAAGGAAGGCCTTCCACCCATTTTACTGTCTTGTCCTCCAACCATGACCGCATGCATGCATCCAAACCTAGGTTTCCCCAAGTAGCCTTTTGCTTGAATTTTGTCATAACATATTCAAAAACCTACATTGTGTAAGAAAAAAAATAAACAAGTGAGCACTAGATTCCTCATTAGCTTTGCATAAAGGGCATCAACTTGGACCGATCCAACCACGTTTTAATCTATTTCCCCATGTTAATAGTTTATTATAGAGTACCAACCACATTGTCGTTTTACTTTTCAATGGAGCGTGAAGTTTCCAGAGGATGTTCCACACAACCATTGCTTTTCACTAGAAAAGCTAGCTTCCATTACAGTTGCATACCCCAACTTTGATGTGTATTCATTTGTGGCCACGTTTCTGGACCAATAGAGGGTATCATCATCCTCCTCCTTTAATTTGATGTAATTGGAAACCCATTTTCCCACGTAGAAATGCCACTTGACCAGTGATGGACCCTCCAATCCAATTTCCTCTCTTGTCCTCTAGCCTTTCCTCCCATAAAATTACATAGGGCGGGATTTTGTATCCTCAAGAGAGAAGATGCCAACTTCATGGAGAGCCTCGGTAAGATCTTCGGAGAGACGAAATTCCTCCTCGACGCCCATCCAAGGATCTTGCCCGATTTTTACATTTCATTCATTGCATATCTTCCATACAGTGCACGATCCCACCAAGGGAAAATATACTACCAAATATTTCCTCACAATTGAACTGTTGGATGAATTTTTGGGCTATCGTTATCATTCCTCGATAATCATCTCCTACAAGTATTTTGATTTCATGACTTTTCCCCATAGAGATGAGTTATAGGTGAGCCTCCACAAGCTTTTGGCTACCAATGATAGGGGAAATAGATAAATGTTTTTTAGTCCCCACCCTCCTAGCTTCTTTGGAAACGTCACTTGACTCCATTTGACAAGGGTATGCCTCCATATAGATTCTCTCTTGACCATAGAAATTGAAAGCTTAGATTTTTTTATTTTTGTGAGGATGCCTTTTGACATCGCCATTATCAACATCCAAAACACATGGATTCTTTCTAAAACTGATTTGATCAAGGTCGGAATTCCCCCTCTTGATAGAATCCTATTAACCTAAAGAGTGATGTGTGTTTCAACTTTTTTATACAACCACAACCAATTGACGAACTTCTACCCATTTGGTTTCAAGAAGAAACCCAAGTATTTAAAACCAGAATCCATCTCTTTACGCGGGAATGGAAGAATATTGTCTAACCGACTAACGGTTGACTCAGACAAACTGCATGGGATGAGGCAAGATTTCTTTTGGTTAATTTCCATACCTGAAGCTTTGCAAAATAGTTCAAGGATTCCATTCAATGAAGAGAAATCCCTCAAAGAACCCTGAGTATAACAAAGCACATCATCCATGAAGAGTAGGTGAGCGATAACCACTTGATCAAAAACCTTTACCCCCATAAGCTCACCTTTTGATCTAGGTTCATGGATCAATCTGCTCAAAGCATTGACCATCATGAGAAAGAGGAAGGGGGAGAGAAATCATCCATGTCTAAGACCTATAGATGCTTAAAAAAACCTAGACAGGGAATTGTTGATTATCATTGAGAAAGAAATGGAATCTAGACAATGCATGATCCAGTTTACAATAGTTAGTTGCATACCCATTTTTAGAAATACTATTCGTAAGAAGATCAATTTTACGCAATCATAAGCTTTAGAAAGATCCAACTTAATAATACTTATGTGTTTTTTTTACCACTTAATTGAATGCAGTGCCTCTTGTGCTATCGACACAACATCGTGGATTTTTCTTCATTGCATAAAAATGAATTTTTCCTATGTAATGACTTCGCTTAGGATCGGTTTTAATCTTAGGGAAATTATCTTTGCCACAAATTTATAGATAACAATACAACACACAATGGGATGAAAGTCGTTGAACATTAACCCTGCTTGTTTTTTGGGATAAGAGTAAGAAAAGTCGAATTCAATGCACCCATCATCTTCCCCATCCTCTGTGACTCTCTAACCCCCTTTAACAAATATTCTTTTAGAAAATAATAAAAGAGAATGAAAAAATCTATGGTTCGACTATCCATAGGCCATCTGGCCCTGGACTCTTACCTTTTTTCATAAAGGTAAGAGCCATTAAGACTCTTGCCTCAAAAACCAACGCCTCCAAAGCTTGGTTCATTTCTTCTAAAAATACCTTTGCGATTTTGGATATAACCTCTATGATTTGTTGGATCGGGCACCCGCTTCTATTTGAAAACAAGGTTTGGAAGTGGTAGATGCATTCCTCATCCATTTCTTTGAACGTGTGTACTAGGTCTCCATTTGGCGTTTTGATCTCCCATATCAAGTTCGATTTTTTTTTATGATTGATGAACTGGTGAAAGAATTTAGTATTGTTATCCCCCTCCTTAATCCAAATGGCATGACTCCTTAGGCACTAAGCGACTTCTTCTTTTTCCGAAATTTAACTCATGGGGGATTACATAGAATGAATATGAGATCATTCAGAAGATGAGAAGGAGCTCGTGGCTATGTTAGAATACATCCTCTCTATCTCCTTCTCCGCCTCTTTCAACGTTAATTGTGTCTTCTCCTTGAATTATTTGCACCACTTCTTCAAGACCTCTTTAATGTGTGCAATGTTTTCCACCATCTACCTCATAAAGGAGGATGAGGATCTAGAGGACAAATGCACCCATGACTCTTCTACTAAGTTTCGATAATCTTCCTCTAGGATCCAAGTGTGATTAAGTTTAAAGGGAGAGGGTGGATTCTTGCCTCCGAAAGCTAATTGAAAAATAACTGGGAGATGGTCAGAAAGACCTCCAAAGGAGACCCATGACTTTATTAAGAAGGAGTTATCCATCAAATCTTTTGAAACCAAGAAGTGGTCCAACCTCTTAGAGATTGTTGCTTTGTTGACTAGTTGCACATCCACTAACTTGTATTTTTTGAAGACTAACATGAAGACGTCGTTGTGAGGGTCCTTCCTTGCATTGACCCCCCATACCTCTCTTAAGGACAATGTGAGATTTAAATCTCCTCCAATGAGTGTGCAAGGGTCTTCCGGAACTTTAGAGACTGAGAGGCTTTCCCATAAGGGAATGTAGTTTGTGTACGACCCATATATGTTCAACACTGTCAGTCTAAAACCTAAATTTTTTACTTCCAACTAAACATAAATGGCAGAGTTTAGCACTGACTCGGAGATAGCTTTAAAATTTGGGCTCCACCTTGTAATTAGTCCTCCTTGTTAGCACTAGAAGTCACCCTTAGATTGCATAGAAGGTAAGCCCAGTACCCATCAGTTTATACAGTAAATGTAAATGAGTTTTAGGTGATCAAATGGAGAGGACTCAATGACAATAACGTTCTAACTCAGAAATTTGGATTAGCATGCATAAGTAATTGAGGTCTGGAATCAACTTCAGTCAGTAAGTTGGAGTAAGGGTGAATAGAGGGAACACTTTGGTGAGGAGAGTGTATAGGTCTGATGTGGACATCAGGTCTTCCAGCAGCCTAAGGAGGAAAAACTTAAACGCAAGATCCTCTTGAATTCAAATCTCAAAGAAACTGAAACAAATTATAACGACACTATAATATAATATTCATCATAATATAGTCATAACAATCCATGTGAATCATCAATCATGAACTCTCTCAGTATTAGAGGCAAACAATGGAGTAAGAAAGATGACTTAGATTAACCAAGATGTCTCAAAAAACAAATACATAACAGAGAGCTAGTGTTCTTCATAAAAATATTACAATAGCCGAGAGCTTAGCTCAACCATTCCACCTTAACAAAATATCAAAACTGTCTATAAATACATAGCAATGTTGCAACCACCAGGAGTGTGATCAGACCACTTCCTTAAAATCCTTCAGTCGACGCCTTCTCTGCCAAATTGTGCAGGTTTTCTCATGTCAAACGCGAGCCAGACGCAGTTATGTGCTTTACAAGAAAAATTGCCCATAAGGAAGCTTCAGATCGCCAGCGTGCCTTCATGGCTACGCTCTGCAACACTTTCCATTTATGGGGTGAGACAAGGTCTCAAATGTTGCCCCCAATCTTCAATAAATACTTTCATTGGGATCAGGACAGGGCCTCACACTCATGAATGTTTCCAGGTGGTGCCATATGAATTTTTCGAGTCAATCCCGACATCTCGAGGCCAAGCAGATCTTCTTTTGTGACCAATATGGATGCTTTCGGTCTTTGGCGCAACTCCTCTCCATCGCTCCATATTCAATGTGACCTAGGGCCATGAACCTATGCAATTTTGTGATTGCGGGTGCAACCAAGGGTGGTTTGAAAGCAATTCGCTTTTGTCCCCACAATTCACCATGAACTACCATGCTTCCCTTTCCAAAAACCATGGTTCTGATTGTGGCCCGCCCTTGAAATTTTAAAATGTGCACACCTTCTAACCCTGCAATGGAGCGTGACCATTGATCTTGTGATCTGAGATGAGGCTTATTGATCAATGGCCCAACTCTAGTGCTTTAAATCGACGGATCGGATCTTCCCTCTTCGAATCAACGACTGAGGTCTACTTCGCGAATCGGCCTTCGGGAATTTCAATTCTCAAACCACATTTCCCTCTAAGAAAAACCTCTGGAGCTGAGAATCTGATGATGCGTGGCATTCTGGATTTGGACAGTTGAGATCCACTTCGGGTCTCTGGGGCTTCGGGAAAATCAAAACTCAAATCTAGCTTACTTATCCATGCACTTTTACCTAGAGCTGTGGATCTGATGAAACGTGGCTCTGGCTGATCAACAACTCGGATTCATTTCGAGGCTTCAAGACTTTGGCCCTTCGGTATTTCTAAGCACTTCTCATTTCAAATATCCCGAAGCTCATTTCCCTGAAGGCTTGGATCAACTACCACATGTCCCCTTTAAGATCAACGACTCGTATTCACTTCGCGGCCTTTTGTTCTAGCGCTACACTTCGCGCAAGCTTGCACTCTCGAATGTCCGTGAGCCATTGATCTGGACTGTTCCCAGAATCTTCGTCGCTGAAAGATTCTGTCTTTTGCTTATGCTTCAATATTGAAACAGACTATTTAAGAAAGATGTGCTTTGTGTTCATGGTTGCGACCTGCACGATCAAGGATTTGGATGACTGGTTGCGAGCTGAGAAAACAGGGAGACTAGGACACACAAATGAACAAGGGCAAACATAAAATGATTTTATCGTTCGAAGGGGGGAAAACTTCAAGACTCGGCCTGCGAAAAGGATAGAGACAGGGAAAAATTGTAGACTTAGGTAGAAAACACAAACCCACAGGACTCTGACAAGTTCATGTGATAACATTTGGCTCCATAGGGGATGGCATTCTCCCTGTGAGCTACCAAGAACCAATAGTTCCAGTGCCTTAGATGTTGGGTTATGGAGTCCCTTATTAAAACCAAAATTAAATATATATATATATATATATATATATTTACAATGACATGGGAAGCCACTTCTAGCTCAAGTAAAAAACTTCTTCAGAAAATTCCCATTTACAGGGCTACCAAAAAATTCAGCATCCTCCAAATCCTGCAACTTGTAAGTGTTATTTGAAAAAACCTCAGAAATTTTGAAGGGGCCAATCCACAAGGCCTCAAATTTACCGTGCTTGCCTTTATCTTGTTTAGGTGCATCCCACTTGAATATTAGATCTCCTAGCTGGAAATCCTCTTTGGTCACCTTCTTATCAAATGCCTGCTTGATCTTCTATTGATGGTCATGTGCTTTGTCTAGTAGTTTCTCTCTAGTCTGTTGCACTTCTACCAGCTATTGTATTATCCTAGTCATATCATTTGGTTCTCCTTGGTAGTCTTGGAATAATTTCACCATAGGTAAGGCAAGCTGAGAAGGAAAAATGGCTTTAACTCCATATACAAGCTAGAAAGGAGAGGTACCAAGAGATCTCGTTGTTGTCACTCTGTTATCCCATAAAGCAAATTTAATCTTTGAATCTCATGCCTTCTTGTTGTCCTTTAACAGTCTTTTGATGATCTTAATAAGGCTCTTGTTAGATGACTCTTCTAGTCCATTCCCTTGGGGATAGTAAGGAGTAGAGTGAATCAATGTGATTCCAAACTGTTCACAAAACTTAATCAATGGTTCATCCTTGAAAGTTGCAGCATTATCAGTGACAATTTTGTTTGGACAACCAAATCTTTCCATAATATCTTCAAGAAAACCAATGATTATCTTGTGGGAATCATTTCTTGTGGGGATGGCCTCTATCCACTTAGTAAAGTAGTATGTGGTGGTCAAGATCCACCTATGCTAACCACTTGAAGCAGGATGAATTTCCCCAATAAAATCTAGCCCCCACTACTGAAAGGGTCTTGAAGCTACCATAGGCTTTAATGGAAAAGAATTGAGTTGTTTCTTTCCAGAGAATTTTTTACACTTGACACAAGACCTGATCTTTTCACAGACATCAATGAAGAGACTAGGCCAAAAATACCTAGCCCTGAGAATCTTGTAGGCTGTGGTTCTCCAGAAGTGATGCCCCCCACATAAACTATCATGAAAATCATACATAATCTTTTGGGCTTCCTGTGGGTCTAGACATCTCAAAAGAATTCCTAAAGGGTCTTTCCAATATAAAACTTGATCAATTAGACAATATTTAATTGATTTGAGCTTCGAAGCTCTTACCTTTCTCTTTCCCATGTCATCAAGAGGTTGTAACTTCTATAGGAAAAATATAATGTCTTTGTACCAAGTGCATCCTGCCAACAAGGGTGTGAATTTAGGATCGTCATCAGAGAACTCGACTTGTTGATTCTATGAACAACTATTGATGAAATTGACCCCCAAGGCTTTATAATTAGATTTAGCTAGCAACCTGGCTAAACCTTGACCTTTAACCAATTTGGTAGGCTTTATTTCAAGATCAAATTCAAGGATTTTGGCAATCAACTTGCTCCTTCTTCTGTCTATGTCAAGTTGAATGAGGATGTCCTTCACAGAGGCTGAAAGAACATATGCAATGACTTTTGAATGTAGCACATAAACTCTGAAAGATTTGAGAGCTTTAACCAAAGCATAGGCCTGCTTTTCCATGATGTCATACTTTATTTCAACATCTCTCGGTGCCCTACTGAAAAAGGAAATGGGTTTCTCTAACCCTTCGGCATTTTTCTGCAACAAAACAGTTGCTACTATGTCAAATGAAGCAAAATAGAAAATCAGAAACTCCTTGCAGTAGTTAGGACTGATGAGCATAGGTGCTTCAGTCAAGGCCTTCTTTATTTGGTCAAAAGAGTTATGAGATTCAGAAGTCCATTTGATTTCATTTCCTTTTCTCAACATGGTAGTGATAAACTTCACCAACTCAACAAAATTTGAAACAAACCTTCTCAGAAAATTGATTTTCCCCAAGAAAGAATGAACTTATTTCTTGGATCTAGGGAGTGACAAAGTTTGGATAGCCTCTCCCATGCTTGAATCAATCCTTACTCCCTCAACTGACACAATGTGCCCCAATAATTTCCCTTCTTTCATGGCAAATAATGATTTTTTGGGATTTAGAGAGAGGCCAAATCTTCTACACTTCAAGAAGACTCTTTTTAGATGATCATAATATTCTTTATCATATTGTGAGAACATTGTTATGTCATTCAAATAAATGACTGCACACTTGGCATTCTCTCCAATAAAATCTATTTCCATGGCCCGCTGAAAGGTTGCTCCTGCATTCATCAATCCAAAGGGAATATTAGCGTACATGAATGTACCCCAAGGAGTGGTGAAGGTTGTCTTCTCTCTGTCTTCAGGTAAGACAGAGACTTGATTATAGCCATAGAACCCATCAATCATAGACATCCTGGATGTACTCGTCACCCTCTGTAATATGTGTTCCATCTTGGGCAAGGCGTAATTATCTTTCTTAGAGCTTCTGTTCAGATTTCGGAAATCAACACAAAGTCTGATTTCTCCATTCTTCTTTCTCACTGGGACTAAGTTGGCCACACACTCATAAAATCTCAAAGGAACGATAATCTGGGCATCCAAAAGATTTTTTACCTCTTTCTCCATAATAGGCAATAGAATAGGATTTATTTGTCTCAATTTCTGCCTAAATGATTTGGCTTCCTCCTTCAGTGGGATATTATGCTCGATGATACTTGTGTCATATGTTCTGAGATCTTCATATGTCTAAGCAAACACATCAAAAAATTCTTTTAACAGCTCAACGTATTCATCTCTTTGTTCTCTTGACAGGTTGCTTGACAATTTTACAAATTTTGGGTCCTTCTTTGTACCAATATTACACTCAGATACATCAGCATCATCAGTTGAGGCTTTAAACTTTACTCCCACATCGCTCCCATCGAACAATATTTCTAAAGGAACTAGTCCCTTAGGAATGTGGTTGCTAGGCAGCTGAACAATATGGTGATTAGAAATTTTATTTAAAAATACATCACCATGAGGGTTACTTTCAGAATCATGATCCTGATCAATGTGTAATGCAGAGAACTCATTGATAGACTCAAGAAATTTTATGATCTCAAGATCATCCTCAAATACCTTCCAATGCTTGACATTTTCAGGTATAGAGGGTATATATTTCACCTCTATATCATACTTGAGTTTAGGTGGCAGTGGGATTTTGAAATGGCTTGTTAAAACAACCAAAGAATCAACCATGGTATTCTCCCTTCTTGGAATAAACGAAATGTTAAAAGCTAAGAAAAAATTGTCAATTAGGTCCCACACCTCATTCCTGTAAGTCCTAATCCTAGGGTGCTTAGCTTGATAAATATTTTTGATCTAATGAACAATTAGCTCTTCATCTCCAAATACTGATAGCTCTTCTATCCCCATGTCCTTTGCAACCCTTAAACCTAAAACAAGAGCTTCATACTCTGCCACATTGTTGGTAGCTTCAAATTCTAACTTGTAGGACAAGGGTATGGTCTCTTGACATGGTGAAAAAAATACTACTCTAGCACCAACACCTTCCTTAAAAGAGGCTCCATCAAAGAATATCTTCCAAACAGGGGTAGTTGGAGGAGATATTTCACAAAAAGAAACGAATTGTTTTCTAATTTCAAGAGGAGGTTCAAAAGTATCAATCAACTGCAATATGTTGGATCCCAAATCAGTGTCAAAAGAAAAAATATGATGGTTGGTGGGGTTTGCTTCATCACTGATGATGTACGCGAGTTGCACTTCCCTGTAGAGTCTCCTTTGTTCACCCCTGAATACAAGAATGGTGGCATATGAAAGGTCCATCTGCAAGGTTCCCCCCAGTCTCTTTATCCAATATCTAGACAGAAGCATCCCGAATTTAGGGGGAACATCAACCACTACGATATCCATGACTACACTCTTCATTGGCAGTTGGAATAGGGACACGACTAGGTCTTTGATAACCCCAAGGCACTTCACCTTTCTGGAGTTGAAAGAATATAGGTCGTGATAGGTTTTTGTAACCTCCAACCCGAGCTCTTCCATGACAATCTTAAGCATAAGATTGTGAGATTCCCCTGAATCCATCAAGTAGTTATGCAACACCTTATCATGGATGTTCAATGAAATGTAGAATCGGGGAGAGGAGTCATCTCTATCCTCTATCAAAGGCCCTAACATGACAACTGGCTTTTCATCTTGGAGGTTAATTGAGTCTGTGGAGTGAGATGCAGGTTCGGGCTGAAAAATTTTTGATAGGCACCTTTTGAAATCCTCGTGCTTGACTAACTCTAAGATAGGCATAGGGATCCTAATCTTTTGAATCTCTTGCTCAAAGCTATAAGAGGAGGGAGGCTTCAGAATCTCCTTCACCTCTAGGATAGGACTTTTGACCACTAGTGGGGGATAGTGTGCTTTCCTCTCTTTGTTGTTGTCTGCCATATATTTAGCAGGTTTCTCAGCTCTAGCAGGCCACTTAGGAATGTCAGGCTTTTCTTCTTTCTTCTTGGATCTGAGGTTATATCTATTCAAATCATTGTTGGTCTTTTCTCCTTTGCTCAGCTCATTCAATTGATCACTTATGAGGGCCTCTTCATATGCAGACTGAGTTAAATGAGGGGATAAAGAGGTATCTCCAAGGCAATGGATCTCAGGATAGATATCTTCTCCCTCTTCATTTTCATTAGTAACCAGGTTATTTTGGAGAGGAGTTTGGATTTTCTGATCATCTCTGTCCCTGTTTCTTTGATCTCTTTGGATGATCTGAGGGCATTAGTTGGTCTTTTGAAACTACCCATATTCTCAGTATTTTGGGAATTTCTATAGCTCGGTTTTCCTTCTAATTCGATATTTTCCATTCTAGCAGGAAGTGATCTTAGTAGCTTGGTCGCTTCATCCATTTGAGGGGGGGCAACAGAGGAACTAGAAGTCAGAGTTTCAAACCTACCTTTTCCTCTGTCTCTATCAGCTTTACTCCTAAGTTTGTCAACTGTCAATTTATTGGATTCTACTTCAAGGGTTGCATCTTGCATATGAGCCAAGGAGGTAGCTCTTCTTTCTCTCAACAGGAGGCAAAAATCAGGGTCGAAAGCATTAGCATTAGTCATCTTGGCAGAGGTTTCTGTAGGTTTAATTTCAGCAGGAATCTTTTTATACATCTTATTAAATCTCTTCAAGAAGTCTGAAACAGATTCCCCCTCTTCTCTCTTAAGTGCTCGAAATTCTATAATATAATAAAGGAGATCTTTTTTATTCCCCCAGTGTCTTAAGAATGAATCATTCAGACCAGCAATCACGTCAACAGATCTAGGAGGCAAGTCCTTAAACCAGTCCTTGGCATCACCATCAAGGCTCTATACAAAAACTCTCATCCACACATCTTCATTTTCGATGACCTGAATCTCTGCAAATCTATAAAAGGATGCAAGGTGCTCTTCTGCAGTCATGTCTCCCTCCCCTATGAATTGGGGCATGTACTTAAGGCACTATGTGGTTGGGAGAGCATTCATAGGCTAAGGTAAAACCAGAAGGGCGTATTTAGTAGCCAATATCTCATTCATCATGTTCCTAGGAGGATTAGCACCTACCATTGGGACATGAACTGGAGGAGAACCAGGAGGAGATGGAGTTTGGACAGACAAGACTGGGGTTGTGCTTCTGGAAGAAAAATGAAAAGGTTGAGTGTTAGGAGATAAAGATGAGGGGCTAGAGGTAACAGATGTTTCCCCTTCTGTAACTGCAACAACTCTAATAGGAGGAGTAGTAAAGTCTGGAGTAGGAAAGTATTCTAAGGTCTAAGCTCTCTCCTTCCACTTCACAACTTTGGGGGAGAAATGGGTGTCAAAGCTCTATCCTTACAAACCAAGAATAGGAGGGGAGAAATCAGCAGGAACACTCCCAAAATTTAAATTTTTTGAAACTCTAATAGTTTGTATACTAGGAGAATCAGAAACAGTTACTGGAGTTTGTAAAGAGGGATTATGCAAATTATTAGAAAAAATTGGTACAGCAGTGGAGGTACCTTTTTGAGCGGTCTTTCCCTTTCTGATAATTTCCTCTCAGTCAGCTTCAAACGTTGCTAGAGGCAGCAGTGGAGTGGACCTCGTGTGTTTGCCTTTAGGAGCCATAACTAAAATAGTGGAGTCACCAGGTGCAAGTTGCAATCTTCAATGGTATTGATATTTGATGCACCTTCAGAATCAAAGCTTCTTTGTCATTCTATCCCAGGCAAAAGTATTCAATTCGTTCCCCGGCAACTGCACCAAGAATGTTAGCACTAGAAGTCACCCTCAGATTGCATAGAAGGTAACCCCAGTACCCATCCGTTTATACAGTAAATGTAAATGAGTTTTAGGTGATCAAATGGAGAGGACTCAATAATAATAACGTTCTAACTCAGAAATCTGGACTAGCATGCATAAGCAATTGAGGTCTGGAATCAACTTCAGTCAGTAAGTTGGAGTAAGGGTGAATAGAAGGAAGACTTTGGTGAGGAGAGTGTAGAGGTCTGTTGTGGTCTTCCATCAGCCTAAGGAGGAAAAACTTAAATGTAAGATCCTCATGAATTCAAATCTCAAAGAAACTGAAACAAATTATAACAGCACTATAATATAATATTCATCATAATACAGTCATAACAATCCATGTGAATCAGTCAATCATGAACTCTCTCAGTATCAAAGGAAAATAAGATGGAGCAAGAAAGTTGACTTAGATTAACCAAGATGTCTCAAAAAACAAATACATAACGCGAGAGCCAGTGTTCTTCATAAAAATATTACAATAGTCGGGAGCCTAGCTCAACCATTCCACCTTAACAAAATATCAAAACTGTCTATAAATACCCAGCAATGTTACAACCACCAAGAGTGTGATCAGACCATTTCCTTCAGTCGGTGCCTGCTCTGTCATATTGTGTAGGTGTTCTCATGTTAGATGCGAGTCAGGTGCAGTTATGTTCTTTACAGGAAAAATTGCCCATAAGGAAGCTTCAGATCACCAGTGTGCCTTCATGGCTGCGCTCTGCAATGCTTTCCATTTATGGGGTGAGACGAGGCCTCAGCTGCCACCCCCAATCTTCAATAACTACCTTCATTGGGATCAAGACAGGGCATGACACTCATGAATGTTTCCAGGCGGTGCCATACGATTTTTTTGTGTCAATATCGACATCTCGAGGCCAAGCAGATCTTCTTCTGTGACCAATACAGATGCTTTCGGTCTTTAGCGTAACTCCTCTCCATCGCTCCATCTTCAATGCGACCTAGGGCCATGACCCTATGCAATTGTGCAATTGCGGGCATGACCAAGGGTGTTTTGAAATCAAACCACTTTTGTCCCCGCAATTCACCATGAACCGCCACACATCCATTTCCAAAAACCACGATTCTAATTGTGGCCCACCCTTGAAATTTTAAAACATATGCACCTTCCGACCCCGCAATGGAGCATGATCGTTGATCTTGTGATCTGAGACAAGGCTTCATGATTAATGGCCCAGCTCTGGCGCTTTAGATCGACAGATCAGATCTTCCCTCTTCGAATCAACGATCGAGATCTACTTCATGAATCAGCCTTCGGGAATTTCAATTCTCAAACCACATTTCCCTCTAAGCAAAACCTATGGAGATGAGGATTTGATGATGCATGGCATTCTGGATTTGGACGGTCGAGATCCACTTCAAGTCTCTAGGACTTCAGGAAAATCAAAACTCAAATATGGCTTACTTGTCCATGTGTTTGTACCTAGAGTTGTGGATCTGATGACACGTGGCTCTAGTTGATCAACGACTGAGATCCATTTCGGGCCTTTGGCCCTTCGGGATTTATAAGCACTTCTCATTTCAAATCTCTTGAAGCTCATTTCCCTGAAGGCTTGGATCAACTTCCACCTATCCCCTTTAAGATCAATGGCTTGTATTCACTTCGGGGCCTTTTGTTCTGGCGCTATACTTTGTACAAGTTTGCAATCCCGAACGTCTGTGAGATGTTGATCTGGACTATTCCTAGAATCTTCGCCACTGAAAGATTAAAACTATTTTTTGCTTATGCTTCAATATCGAAACAGTCTGTTTAAGAAAGTTGTGCTTTGTTTTCATGGTTGCAACTTGCACGATCAAGGATTTGGACGATTGGCTATGAGCTGAGAAAACAGGGAGACCAAGGCGCACAAACGAATAAGGGAAAACATAAAATGATTTTATCGACCGAAGGGGGAAAAACTTCAAGACTTGGCCTGCGAAAAGGATAGAGACAGGGAAAAGCTACAGACTTAGGTAGAAACCACAAACCCATAGGACTCTGACGAGTTCATGTGATAACGCTCTTGACTGTCCATCTGCATCCAACAAACAAAATGACCAATATTTTAGCCATGATTCAAAGACGTCTATGGCACGAACTTCATACAACATTGTTTCCTAAATTAAGATAATATCTAGATTGTGGCTTTAAACAAGCCTTTTGAGGGCTAGATTTTTATGAGCACCCCCAACCCCTCTCGTGTTGAAAGAGAGGACTATCATGAGGAATCCATTTTAAGGGATTTATTTTCTCCAAGGGCCCTGGTTATTGTTTCCTATTTTCATTTCTTTATATCTTACACAACCTTTTGTTGAGCCTTCAATAGGTGAGATTTCCTACCTACGAGATTAGGTTGGGGAGAGTCGAGAGCTATGCCTCCATGCATAGTTGACTCATCTTTTATCCTTACTTGGGATCTTAAGGCATAACCCTTTTTGGCAAGTAAGCCTCCATCTTTGGATAGAGAGGGGGGAACAGACTCTGACCCTTCCACTGTATCTACTTTTTTCAGATATCTTGGGAGCACCCGAGGGCTACGGGGATGGGGTAGGGGTAGAGGCATGGGGGGGAATTCTCTTTCAGGGAGAATATGTCATAGCTTTGACTGTAGGAGAGGGAGGTGACACACCCTTGATTTCATAGACTGCGAAGAAGGAAAAAGAGAAATTGAAGGTCCTTAGGACATAGAGAGATCTTACCAAGAGACAAATCAGGAGGGATGGGAGCTTCCTTTGCTTTTTCCTTGGGCAAGACGATTGGTCCATGAAAAGGGCCACTTTCTCTTCTTATTGGTCCAAACTCTATTTAAGCGAGTCCTTCCCTGTTAATGCCTTGGATTTTGGAACCCATGTCTTCTTCTTCTTGAGAACCTATGGTTTTCCATTACTACAATGATTCTGAAGGTGTCCAACTTTATGACATAAAAGGTCCCAGAAGGGTAAACGCTAATAATCCACCCTCTATCTCCAAATATTCTCCCTATTGGCACAGGGGCAGACCCAGGGTTCAATGCTCAAGAGTGCACCAACAAAGACCTAACTATTAGCCCTTTCGACAACACCTGCGAAGCAGATGAAGTCTCACCCGAGGTAGAGGCAAGGGTGGTTGCAAGACTCAGGTGTCTGCAACCTTAGCTGGGACACAAATCTGTGATTATATCATTTACAGATCACTTAGCATCGATCATTCGTCAATATTCAACCCTTATTCTACTTTGCAGATAGCACAGAGCATCGTGGTGTACACTCAGATCTACAGTATTTCAGTACTTCACCATAGTAACCCAGATCAGATCCAGTAGATCAGCACTAAGCATCCTCATACACATCAGATCTAACAATCGTATATATCTAAGAAGCACAGAGCATAAGTGGATATATCAAAGCACATAGCATAACCAAAAACACATTGAATCAAATCACAGAGCATAACACATAGATTTACATGGTTCACCCTTGCCCTGGGGCTACGTCCATAAGATCTTCTTCTTTATTATCATCTTCAATCTGCTACAAGCACAAAGCCTCCAAAACCCTTCTTCGCATAGGACAAAAGATCTATGCATCTCGCTAGATCCTTCTTCCTTGCGTTACAACACTTAGCTTTCTATAGCAACCTCACAGTAACTTGCACCTAGCCTTGCAAGCCTTACACAGTGTGCACAGAGCACTTATTCAACATCACATAGATGCACTACCAATTGCACTAAGAAATCACATCTACTACTTCTTACATTGCCTATCCTTCTATTTATACATTACAAAAGTGGGCCTAATCATGGGTAAACCCACGGGCCGACATCCCTTTCCCATTACATTAACCCAAAACCCTAAAAGGGCCCAAAAGTGGACCGAGATCCTGTGATCTCTGCTTTACCTGGTGCTCCATCTTTAACAAGCTGTCGAAGTCCAAAAATAGTCAAATATGACCAAGTGTTCCTCAAAACTTGGTCAAGGGCCAACATTCCCCCAACACCCACCTGTGACGTGTCCCGAGTCACTCTGGTCTGATCAATTCTACCTCGAATGCCTCGAGCTTGGCTCGACCTACTTCGACCTACTATAGTGTGACAGCCTCTTGCTAAGTGAACTCCTGGATCATTGCATCATTTACTGGCCCTTCCAAGTGTTGTTCTGCAGTGATGACAACCTGTTCAAGCTCGGCTCCCTGGATTTCAACTTCAGTGAACATTTGGCATGCCTTTTCTTGGATTGGTTGAAATCATTGTGTGATCCGAAATCAGATCCAGAAGCCTGATAAGGCTTGAAAAATGCTCAAAAATGAAAGTGCTCTAAATGCGACAAAACCAACACCATTGTGTCTGTCTCGTCTTCCTGATTCCGGTGGTATATTTACTTTGTCAAACGGGCTTCGTATGGAGAAGATATCGCATTCTGTCTAAAAAGTCAAACAGGGAAAAAAATTGCTGACTGTGCAGTTCGTACAGTCTGTATGGACGCTGACGTGGCAGGTCTGTATGATGACGTGGTAGGTCCGTACAGGTGACATGTGGCAGCTCCAGGAAGCAACACATGGCAGGCAGATTTGGACATTTGGGCGTACAGTTGGACCTATCTCGAGGTGACACGTGTCACCACTGTAAGGGTGACACGTGGCACGGGATGACATCAGCAGCTTACGTGTCAGATGACTGGGCAGTACGGCGATTGACGTGGGCGAATCAGCGATTGACACGTGGCATTCATCGATTTGATGTAGAGGTGCCACGTGGCCCAGTCAAGGGCTGCCACGTGGCACCCCGGTATTGGCTTATGGATTATTTGGTTTTTGGTTATGTAAAATTATTTGGGAGTCTGTGGGGTTCGACCCCCGGACCTCCCCTCCACATAACGACTTCATAAAGACCATCCAACCAAGGGACCAATGGTTATGACTTAACGTATGTATGAGTTTCAATGTATTTAAGTTCGAGTATGTGACCGTTTGGTGGGGGTTCGGGCCGGGGCTTAGCCCCGGCCCGCGGTCATTTGTTTTCCCATATGTTCACGCCATATAAATGGGGGTCAACACATAGCCAACGGCTCTGTGGGAGTTATGTAACCGTGACCATTAACGCGCGGGATTTATGTAACTGTGACCGTTAATGCGCAAGAATTATGGGCTTAGCCACAGTTCTACCCACCACGCGACCGGGTGTCAATGCAGGAGAGGGGGCCAACGCTTAGCCCTTTGGGCTAGCGCTTGGCCCTATGAACTCATATGACCATGCCAAGTGGGGCACGCCTGGGCTCGGGGGGGCTTATGCCCGAATTAGTTCAATAATTTATCCAAAGTGGGTTTTTGTAACTAATTTTTGAATTTTAATTGTAATTAAGCCTTTTTTAATGGTTTTTGGGAGTTATTGGGTAGTTTTGGAGCCTAACTTCTTGGAGGAAGTTGGAGGTGAGCAACTAACTTTCCAGCTATATAATCAAGGCCTGTTTAAGGTCAGGGGACAGCATTGGGGGCATTCAGAGCAGAATGATGCTGAGGAGAAGCCAAGCCAAGCCATTTTGAGGCAAAGAAGCTTTTGAGGAGGAGACGATGTCAGATCATTTCTAGGAGCTCCGGACGTCCGTTTTGTGTGCCATTTTCTTTGCATGGTTCTAGATATCTAGAAGAACATGACCAGATCAGTCTTGTAGCCATTTGGCATTGCAGCGATGTACTTTTGAGCTTTTGAATAGAAATAAAGAAGCCTCCCCCACAGAGAAAAGGCCCGGAGATGTAGGCAAAGTTGTGTCGAACTCCGTTATCAATCTACGTGTTATGGTTTGTTGTCTATTATTTCCTTTCAGATCTGCATATGTGTATATGGCTGTAATAATTCCTCTTCTTTCCTCATTCTTCACTAAGTTTTATCAAATGGTTAATTAACGCATGCAAAATTAAAACTCAACCATAAGTCATTAAAAGATCCTACGGATCAAGTAGTATCAGAGCTAGTTGACGTTTGGATTTGAGTTTTGCATGTTAACCAGGGAAAAGCTACAACGTGGTGAAGGTGAACTTGTTGCAGAGAATCCATTAATTGGATTGAGAAAAAGAGCTTCTCACAACGAGAAGATGGCATCGGAAGAAGGAATTTCTCAAGATGAGAAAGAGTTCCAGAAAACATTCCTTGCCATGTCGGAGATGGTGAAAGTCTTGTACGAAGATTACTTGGAATGGAAGCGACCCATTTTGGGTGATTTTTCAAAGGGAAAAAGTGAAGAGGAAGAGGACCATCCTCAGATTCCTCCTTCACCTCCATCAACACCTCCTTCTTCTCCTT
>ML791812.1:365096-380464 GCA_009831015.1 Picea engelmannii
TCATTAAGAGAATGTGGAATGATCTTAGGTAGTCCATACTTATTTGATCGTAAGGCAATCTTCTACAGAACAAAGAATCAATATCAATTCACTAAAGCAGGTCATGATTATGTGGTTCATGCTCATCATGTTAAAGCAAATAACACACTTCAAACATTGGAACAGTTAACGAATGCAGTTGTTTCAAACGAAGTAATTGATCTTAAGCAAGAACAAGATATGGTTGTTGAATGGAAAATCAATCATAAGTTGCTTCAAGATAAGCTCATGTCGTGCAGATATCTAAAGTATATCAGTTCATTTGCAGTCATCTTTTTGATGCTATCATTAGCAATGTTTTCTACATGGATGATAGTGGCTTCCGTAAGATGTAACAGGGTTCAAATGGCTAACAATATACTATCAGTTGTCATGATTGTGTTACAGCTGATCTTGATGAGACAGGTGCACAGGACAGAGTTCAAAGACAGAGAGCAAGCCGGGTGGCCTATCCCAAGCTTATTGACTGGTCAGTAACCTTTTGGGGACCAAAAGGTCTTATTGTGGGGAGGTGTGATCCGAAATCGGATCCAGAAGCCTGATAGGGCTTGAAAAATGCTCAAAAATGAAAGTGCTCGGAATGTGACAAAACCAACACCATTGTGTATGTCTCATCTTCCTGATTCCGGTGGTATATTTACTTTGTCAAATGGGCTCCGTATGGAGAAGATATCGCATTCTGTCCGAAAAGTCAAACAGGCAAAAAAAGTGTTGACTGTGTAGTCCGTATGGACGCTGACATGGCAGTTCTGTATAGGTGACACGTGGTGGCCCCAAGAAGTGACACGTGGCAGGCAAATTTGGACATTTGGGCATACAGTTGGACCTATCTCGAGGTGACACGTGTCACCACTGTAAGGGTGACACGTGGCATGGGATGATGTCAGCAGCTTACATGTCAGGTGACTGGGAAGTACGACGATTGACATGGCAAGGTTGACGTGGAAGTACGGTGATTGACGTGGACGAATCAGCGGTTGACACATGGCATTCATCGGTTTGATGTAGAGGTGCCACGTGGCCCAATCAAGGGTTGCCACGTGGCACCCCGGTATTGGTTTATGGATTATTTGGTTTTTGGTTATGTAAAATTATTTGGGAGTCCGTGGGGTTCGACCCCTGGACCTCCCCTCCACATAACGACTTCGCAAAGACCATCCGACCAACGGACCAACGGTTATGACTTAACGTATGTATGAGTTTCAATGTATTTAAGTTCGAGTATGTGACCGTTTGGTGGGGGGTCGGGCCGAGGCTTAGCCCCGGCCCGCGGTCATTTGTTTTCCCATATGTTCACACCATATAAACGGGGGTCAACACATAGCCAACGGCTCGGTGGGATTTATGTAACCTTGACCATTAACGCGCGGGATTTATGTAACCGTGACCGTTAATGCGCGGGAATTATGGGCTTAGCCACGGTTCTACCCACCACACGACCGGGTGTCAATGCAGGAGAGGGGGCCAGGGCTTAGCCCTTTGGGCTAGCGCTTGGCCCTATGAACTCATATGACCATGCCAAGAGGGGCGCGCCCGGGCTCGGGGGGGATTATGCCCGAATTAGTTCAATAATTTATCCAAAGTGGGTTTTTGTAACTAATTTTTGAATTTTAATTGTAATTAAGCCTTTTTTAATGGTTTTTGGGAGTTATTGGGTAGTTTTGGAGCCTAACTTCTTGGAGGAAGTTGGAGGTGAGAAACTAACTTTCCAGCTATATAACCAAGGCCTGTTTGAGGCCAGGGGACAACATTGGGGGCATTCGGAGTAGAATGATGCTGAGGAGAAGCCAAGCCAAGCCATTTTGAGGCAGAGAAGCTTTTGAGGAGGAGATGATGTCGAATCATTTCTGGGAGCTCCGGACGTCCGTTTTGTGTGTCGTTTTCTTTGCATGGTTCTAGAGATCTAGAAGAACATGAATAGATCAGTCTTGTAGCCATTTGGCATTGCAGTGATGTACTTTTGAGCTTTTGAACAGAAATAAAGAAGCCTCCCCCACAGAGAAAAGGCCCGGAGATGTAGGCAAAGTTGTGCCGAACTCCATTATCAGTCTGCGTGTTATGGTTTGTTGTCTATTATTTCCTTTCAGATCTGCATATGTGTATATGGCTGTAATAATTCCTCTTCTTTCCTCATTCTTCACTATGTTTTCTCAAATGGTTAATTAACGCATGCAAAATTAAAACTCAACCATAAGTCATTAAAAGATCCTATGGATCATTGGGAGACTTCCATCACTTTACTTTGTAGCATGTGTACCTGTTGTTGGGCGGTGCGTTGTTATGAAAATCTATTCATTCTTTCATCTGGGGTCAAGGCCTTCAACTGCGCCTGTAGCGTATCTGCGTGCTTCTTTGCTTCTTAGAGCTGTGCCTCCAATGCCTGCAACTCTGGATTCTCTGTGAGGTTCTCATAAGTTTGGGCACTTCTAGCACTCAGTTGCTTGCATTCCAAGGCAAAGGTTTTTAATCAGCCAACTGCACTACGGACAGTTGCCTCCCTTAGGTCTCTTATTTCTTGAGGAGTCTCGGGCACAGTATGAAGTTCCAAATCTATGATGCACTGCTAAAGTTGTTGGATTACTTCTTCAAGTTGTGCCACCTATTGTGGGACACGTTCTTCAATCTTCACTTCTATGACCATCACAGAGCGAAGTGATTTGTGAACCCTTTCCTGTACTTCAAGTTGCTTTGCTAGCAACTGGTCCTTTCTCTATTGTAACTGTGTTTTTTCCTCATCCCACTTCACTTGCAGGGCAAGCTTTTCCCATTCTTCCTTACTCTGTTGTTCTAGAAGTGCGCTCTGTACTTGTGTCAAAGCCTGGGTGGCTTGTGCTGTGTCCTCTTGAGCTCGTCAAAGGCGAGCTTCGACTTTATCGGCGATCTGGTGTAACTGGGTGGGCTCGTCACCTGTTCCTGCTGTTCCAATTGTCAAGGGCGCAATAGAAACTGCTTGGCTAGACTGGAGTGTCTACTGCACTTCTTGAAGTTCACCCTTGATTTGGCTAAATACCTCCTCCTGCTTCGCTTCTTGCTTTTCTGTGATCTCTAGTGAAGCATCATTCAGCACAACGATTAAGAAGTTGAAGTCATCCGGTGTGAGGGTAGTCTTAAATGTAGTCTGAGTGGCCTTAGTTTTCTTTCAGGATGAGGGCTTTGGTGGGGTAATATTCCTTTTCTTAAAGGGATCCTCCTCCTCTCTAGGTGGAGTAACCTCGCCTTTGTTTTGCTCAACTTTTGTGCCACCTATTTATTCACCATCACCTCCCTATGCAGGTGAGATCGAAGTAGTCTTCATGGATGTGCTGTGGACATCTTGAACTTCATCATCCTTCTTAGTCTTGCTCGGTACAAGTGTATCTGGCATAGCTTCAAGGTTATCCACATCGAACATTTTTGTGGGGTTTGCTGCAACAAGGAGGTCTGCCGACCATTCCTTGGTAATCTGCTCCAAGTCTTCTTCTGTCAACTTGTAGTACGATTGGAGCTGTTGTTTGTGCTCATCAGCGCGCACTATGAAATAAGTGAAGTGGCAGTCCGCACTGAATTTTATCAAAGGTCTAAACCTATGAAGTGTGTTTGGGGTGAGGTGCGGTGTAGACTGGATTTCATTCTTCAATTGGTTGTAATAGGCATGGAAGACGACATTGGACTACCACTGCTTGTTCATGTCGCTGGAGTACCACAGTGTAGAGAAATTTGCGGCCAGTGGTTCGAAGGGTTCGATCTCTGAAAAAGTGGCACCTTCTGGTAGCTCCTAGGTGATGAAAGTGATTAGTATGAGCAACCAACTAAAGTGGAACTCATACCCTTGGTCTTGCACTTCTCTGCAATCAAGCTCTAGCTGGTTTACTAGGTACTACGCCCAGTTAATCTGTAGTCCCTCGGCGCACTTCCCTGTGAGGCCAACTACGAATCCAGTCACTTGTGTTGGTATGTTCTTGTGAACTACCTTGCCCATGATCATCTGACGGGCAAGGCGCACTACGCCACTCTTGATAGAGGCTACCTTGTAGCCTCACGTGCCTTTCTCGACATCACCATAAGTTTATTTTATCCTCTGCGCTAGTGCTCAGTCTAAGGTCTTTCCAGGGTAAGACTCCTATGGGTCAGGGCCTTGCATGCTAAGTCCTGTAATCTGATTGATCAAGGTTGGATCCATAGTGATGCGGCGGTCCAACCATAAGTATCCTCCATGGTAGTAGGACAACAACAACTTGATGCATGCGTTGACTTCCTGGTGTTTGCCGAAGTGCAGGATCTTCATTACATTAAGCAGTGTGGACTTCGCGAGGTTTTGGGTCCATGACTACGGGACAATCTTAGAATTCTTGCCTTTGGTCCTAGTTAAGTACTTATGTGCGGCTAACATGTTGTAAACTTTACGATATCCAAGGTTAAAATCACTAAATTTCAATGCTGCGAGCTTATCCTGGTCAGCACGAACTGTGTGCACCCCTTTCGGAAGGTACACGGTGATCAAAGTGTACTCAAAGTCTTGAGGTACACTGTCACAGTTGATGGCACCGCTTAGAGGTGGTCAGTAAGTAGGTAGAATGCATGGGATAAGCTTGGCATTTGCAATGTCATCCCTGTGCTTGGTCTGTTTCTCATCAGTCGACCAGGATGGACCGGCATGAGAAGTGGAAGGGGAGGCCTGGAGTCCTCTTGTTGACGATGCTTGGACTCCTGTAGATAATCCTCACTCCGACATGACTCTCTCAGTCATTAAGTCAATCAAATATTCTTCAACTACTTTCTCAGCAGCGTTGAGCTCGTCCAACATACAAGCTTGGGTCAACTAGCTCGGGTGTGAAATGAATTCAGAGACTACAGTAAATGGTATGGGAACAAGGCAATGATCACAGGGTGAAGTAATCTCAAGTTTCGGGCTCAAATTCTCACTTAGCAAAAAGTATTCTCAGTGTGTGACGTGACGGACTAAGTAGGGAAACTTAGCAATGGTCTTCTTGCAATGGGTATGAGGCTGCATTAACTTATGTTATGTTCATTATGGCGTGGTCGAACGGTCTAGTGATGAGCCATAAATGCTTTCTGACCCATTCAGAGCGGTAGTCGAACGGTTATATTGGCTTCTAACGGCTATATTACTTCACCTCGGCAAAGTGGCATATGTCGTTGTTCTGATATCTCGACGAAGCTCCAATTTTTCAAAGTGTCTTGTTGTGAGGTATCCTCTGGGATCTTCTGTAATTTTTCAATCTTAGCCTTCTTCTTACTTAGCTTTCTAGCCTTCTTTCCAGTGAGCTTCATCTCGGTGATTCTCTTCCCATTTTGATTCTTATTTTCCTCAAGCATAGTCACTTCGTGTTGGTGATATTCTCTCCTAGGGTTTAGGTATATCACTTCTTCTTTGTCTAGGGTAGAAATTTCAGCCTTTTCTGTAGACTTGGCCTTGACATCTAGGCTTCTAGTGTCAGATGGCTTCGAGTGGTTCTCCTATTCTTCTATCAACTATGTGATCCTTTTAGTCATGAAATATTTTAACTCTTGTCTCTGTTGTTCTAAAACCTCTTCTTCTTCCTTCTTTCTGGCTTGATCTCTTTCAATCCAAGGTTTTCCAAGTAGCATAGTAAATGGGGCATTGTCCTCAATGAATTTGATAATCTCAAAATCTTCTTTTGTCGAAGTTCCATTGACTGTCATAGGTATCTGAGCGAGATTTCCACATAACATCATCAGTTTTCCTCTGAATAGTCCTATTCCTCCCAACAAAGGAATCATGGCAGGCTTCCCTATAGCTTCCCAAGTTTGACGCAGACCCCCAACTCTCAGGCCGAAATCCGCTACAGGATCGTTCTAATCTCCTTCGGATCCACAGAACTGAAATGGCTCTTTCGGGCCTTCACTGAACCCAACGAACTCGATCCACATGTCCTTCAGAAACCCCACCTGTGCGAATGAGAACTAGGCGCGAGCTTCACCCCTTCTCCGAGCGACCACAGCGCTCTGACCAACGCCTTAACACAAGCACCTTTCTTAAACTCGCGATCTTGCAAGTTCGCGAGTCGAAGCTCTTGACTCCTCCTTCTCCGATCCTCTGATACCTGAGATTGCGACACAGGTATGGCTCCTCCTATTGGCGCCCTCTACATACAACCGCAGGCTAGGGCTAACGGCTAGCACCTCTCGCTACTCGCAACTTCACGAGTTGAGTTGTTGAGCCTTTGTGCTCCTCTTTCGCGAATCCATGAGACATGATGGTCAACGATAGGTTGACTCCTTCCCAAGGAGGTGCGTGTCCTCAACCTGTCACCTCTTCTGTCTTTTCCTTGGCATTTGTTGTTACGCCACCTGTCAACTATGTGGCCCACCTATTAGACGTGCCACATGTTCACCTGAGACCTCAGTCCTCGGCTCTTCGCGACTTCCACAGTCGAAAGGAAGTTCCTCCAAACCCCAAACCTCCAATACGTGATGTATCGAGACGTCGGATCCTACGGCTCTCCTTCCTCCTCGATCAACGGTTCAGATTTCATTGCGATCTCATGACTCAGGATTTTGTAGAGCAAAGGCCTCCACCTCCCAGCTCACAATACCCGAATCCATGAGGTACCCTGATCTCTAGTCCTCTAAGTTCCCCTAATCACGCCACGCGTCCTCCACAGATGGACAACCCTGATCGCTTCGGGACTTCGCAACTCGCAAAGTCAAAAGACTCCTCTATCCTGCTCCTGATGCCCAAGTCCCCGAGATACGAGGATCTCGTGACACGTGTCCTCCTAACGGACGGTCCTGATTCCCTCGGGATTTCATGGGTCAAGAGCTCCAATTCTTGCCCTTTGTATCTCCTGAACTCTGAAGTGTCAAAATAAACCTTTCAGGACTTTCATTGGGTCCCCTCCTTTGCATACAAGGGTTAAACCTCATGCACCTTCTCCTGGATTCGATGGCTATCGATCCATGCACTCAGATCTGACGGTCCAGATCTGTTCCTCCTATGTGCGCTTTCTCTGCTACTCCTAGACGTAAAACTCCAACAGTCCAGATCTTCTCCTCGGCTTGATCCGACGGCAGTTGTGCTCCCTCCTGAGCCTATGCTTTTCTTCCTTCTCCTTGGAAGATTTCAAGTTATCAAAAGCCTCAACTTTTGTCCCTACTTCGAAGCCTCTACTCTTGGCCTCTGTCTGCGTTCTTGAAAAACACTCTCCCCTCTCCCTCTTAAGCTTTCTTGAACTCAAACCATCCAAAGGGTTATCTCAGCTTTTGCGATACTTTGCAGGTATGGCTCTGTGCACGAAAGCACTCTCCCTCCTAAGCTTTGTTCTCTTTGAATCCTCGAAGGATTCCTCGACCTCTGCACTCCTTACAGTTGTCGCTCTTGTGCACAAAAGAACTTTTCCTCCTGAGCTTCTCTTCTAGGAAACCTTGAAAGGTTTCTCGACTTCTGCACTCCTTGCAGAGTCTCTGCACACAAAGGTGCTATTTGTCCTGAGCTTTACTGTTGCTCATACCTCTAAGGTCTCTGTCTCTTTCTCTCCTTGAAGGGATATAAGTGCCCTCTTGGCAACTTATGCTCAAGCACTCCTTGTTGAGCCTGCAGGGTGTTTAGTAACCCTGTGAAGGTCCTCTTGACACTTCCTTCTCCCTCAGAACTCTAAGAGTTCTTCCTTTGCAAACTGGCACTTACTCAACACCTTCCTGGTGGAGCTCCTGCAGAATCCCTCAGTGATTTTGTTCCCTTCAATGAACTCTAAGCAGAGTTCTCTTGTGTGCTCTGTGCACTTGCTCAATGCCCTCCTAGCAGAGCTTTCCCAAAATTCCTCAAAATTTATGTCTTCTTTGTGCCTCCCTCTGCACAATCTTACCTCCAAGGTGTTCAACAACCTTGAGGTTTCCTCCCTAAGCCTAAAAATTTAGCTGGTGCACCCTCCTGGAACGTCTCTATCTGAATCTGTAGAATTCAAAAGTGCACTCTATGCACTGGATTTCAGAACCCGCAGTGTTCTGTCACACCCTCTTGGCATAAAGCCTCAAAGAACCCCAAACCTAAAATCAAATAACTTAGCAGACAATGAATTTTTCCTGTCCCTGCAAACGCACACCTACAACATACATCTACAGCATATAATGAACACATGAAAACATTCACACAACACAGAATGACATGCAGGAAAAACTGCTCTTTATATTAATATGAAATGCCTCCTTTACAAGGTGATCTTGAGCTCAAACTTTGATAGAGTCTTGGCTCCTTCTCTATCTCCTCTTCTCTCGCAGACTCTAACTCCTTAACCACTAACCCCAAACAAGATCCAAAGATATTTTACATGAGGGGGCTCTTTGAGCTCTTCCCTCCATCTCACCTACCCTATACATTTACAATTAAATTTACATTGAATGGGCTGTCTAGTCCAGATCGGATCTAGATCCAGCCTTACAACCATTAAAGGCCTTCTTTAACTACATCCTGCTCAAAGGCATGGCTTTGGCTCTACTAGTCTTACATACATTAATTACATTGAAATCAAATTCAAAATGTGAGAGGAATGGCGCCTCTCTTCCTTGAATGAGCGCTGAGTTGGTTGGTTGGTTGGAGCAATGCTCCTGCATCAAAGTTCTTTCTGGCATAATGTTCACTTGTGTTTCTTCATCAAGAATACAGTCAATGTCGAAGTCCCCTTTTCTTGCTTCAACTTGCTCCTTTTCTTTGAAGATCTTTGGTAATCGTACATCTTTATGTTCCTTCAGGGTTTCTTTCATCTGTATTAATACTTTCTCTGATTCTTGTTGGGTTTCTGCCTTTTCTGGATCTGCCTTATGGTCTTCTTGATTCAAATTTATCCTTTCAAGCTTAGCAATCATTCTAGGGCAATCCAATACCTCATGGTCCCTAGCTTTGCAACAGAGACAACTAGGTCTTCTATCAGGGCATTCCTTAGCTAGATGTCCTGGCAACTGTAACATAGGATTAATCCTCGCTTTCTTTTAAATGATCCTCAGCTTCTTCTACACTACGCACTAGGATCGTGATAGCTAACCTGCAGAAAATTCTTTCTAGGATTCTGCATCCATTTGTTAGTCCAGACATTCTTTCTATGCATAGGTATAACATATCTATCATTATACTTATCAGATCTATTCATATCAAACTTTTTTCCATCTATTAATGCCCTAGTTTTTAAGCTAGGACAGAATCTATCAAACATACCTAGCTCCATGCTCTAGAAACAAAAACAAAAAAAAAATCACTTATCTTACTTCTACAGAGCACAAAGCTTCCAAATCTAAGAACTTTTGAATATTCTTACCTTTATTAGAGTACAAAGCTTACAGATCTTACCTCTTTTCTGCAGATCTTACCTCTTTCTTTCAGAAATTTCCACTTTTACTTTTATTAGAGCACAGAGTGTTCAGATCTCGCTTCTTTTCTTCAGATCTGATCTTCCTTTCTTCAGATCTGACCTTATTCCTGGCACAAAGCTTCACAGGTCGGGTAAAAAGTTGCGCACTAGGGAAACAGATCTACTCATAGAGATTTCTTTTGCACAAAGTTTCTTCTTCCTTAGTTCCCAGCAATCAGAGTTTTAGGTCCCAGAAATGGAACCATTTGTTGGCACAGGGGCAGACCTAGGGTTCAATGCTCAAGAGCGCACAAACAAAGCCCTAACTGCTGGCCCTTTTAGCAACACCTACAAAGCAGATGAAGTCTCACCCGAGGTAGAGGCAGGGGTGGTTGCAAGACTCAGGTGTCTGCAACCTTAGCTGGGACACATATCTATGATTATGTTGTTTACAGAGCACTTAGCATCGATCATTTGTCAATATTCAACCCTTATTCTACTTCATAGATAACACAGAGCATCGCGGTGTACACTCAGATCTAGAGTATTTCAGTACTTAACCATAGTAACCCAGATCATATACAGTAGATCAGCACTAAGCATCCTCATACACATTAGATCTAATAATCATATATATCTAAGAAGCATAGAGCATAAGTGGATATATCAAAGCACATAGCATAAGCAAAAACACATTGAATCAAAGCACAGAGCATAACACACAGATTTACGTGGTTCACCCCCACCCTGGGGCTACATCCACAAGATCTTCTTCTTTATTATTGTCTTCAATATGTTACAAGCACAAAGCCTCCAAAACCCTTCTTCGCATAGGACAGAAGATCTGTGTAGCTCGCTAGATCCTTCTTCCTTGCGTTACAACACTTAGCTTTCTATAGCAACCTCACAGTAACTTGCACCTAGCCTTGCAAGCCTTACACAGTTCGCACAGAGCACTTATTCAACATCACATAGATGCACTACCAATTGCACTAAGCAATCACATCTACTACTTCTTACATTGCCTATCCTTCTATTTATACATTACAAAAGTGGGCCTAATCATGGGTAAACCCACGGGTCAACATCCCTTTCCCATTACATTAACCCAAAACCCTAAAAGGGCCCAAAAGTGGACCGAGATCCCATGATCTCTACTTTTCCTGGCACTCCATCTTTGACAGGCTGTCGAAGTCCAAAAACGGTCAAATATGACCAAGTGTTCCTCAAAACTTGGTCAAGGGCCAACACTCCCCACACACCAGTTTGAGTACTCCTATAAGGTCATCTCGTAGGTCGACTTCGACTTTGCCCCAATCCCAACGTTGGTCTGTCTTGGACTCCCAACAGTGCTCCAAACCATAGAACCTATCGAGTTTGTTGCCTATGGCTATCAAAGCAGACTCTATCCAAAACAACAACATAATACTTAGAAGTATCACACACACCCCTTGAAAAAGGTCAAAATCAACAATCCACTTTTGGAGAACTAGCCCAGAGGGGCCTAACTCCACTCTCGCCCCAAAATTGCTTCTGCAACATCCTCTCAGGAGAATTTGAAACATAGCCAACCATGAATCAGTACGTGAAAGACTGGTGAATAACCCAACACTGGCTTCCAAAAATACTCTTACCACTCCTTCAACAAATTTGATTTGACCATTTTTCCATAGAGCCGGCTGAATAAGGTTTTTCCCATGATTCTAGGTCATCTATCTGGATGTCTTTACCAAATACCATAGAAACCTTCTCCACCCTAGCCCTAATACATTTTTTTTATTATTTATGTTGCTCTATTATCCTATGTGTTGCTTCCTTACCATAATTTTCTTCATCGAATTCCTGACCATGGATGCAAGGCAATGAAGCCAAGAAAGGACTTTTGAGACTTTGGGAAAGGGGCAATGCATTAATGGATGCACTAATCTCATCCAACTTACCATTCACTTTGCTTGCTATGGAGTTATTCCACTCGAGCGGTATCTATAGGATGAGTCATTGCATGCTTACTATCCTTCGGCATGTGATCAGAGGTCGGATCGATGGGTGACAACCTTCCCTCTACCAGGCCTCGTGGCTCGATCAAGGGCCTATATTATCTCGGGGATCGGGCCCTCCTCCCCCTCTAACAGGTGATGAACTCAAGGTTTGTTACAAATATATCACCTGTAGAGGCCAGTTCCTCGCCGAAGTTGTAACACACCAACTATCATAATTTTAAAAATTTCGGATTACTCTCCCACAAGTGAGAAATCTCCAGAAAACTGGCATTTGCGAAATGCCAACCCCTAGTTAAATATCGGGATTCGGTGTTTCTAATGTCAAACTCATCCTTTCCTATGACTCATGATCCTCCGAATTCCGATGCGCTCCTCACGCATTAGCTCCCCAGGCCAAGCCTGTGGTTCACCGCCTTTACGGCCGTGGTCTTACCTCCTTTCGGGGCAACTCCTATCGGAGTTTCGGGTTTTCTGATGTCGTAATTCATGAGTCCTCGGAACTCGTGATTCTCCAATCCCCGATATGCCCCTAACGCATTAGCCCTCTAGGCTAGCTCCGTTCTCATGTGACCTGCTACCATATGTCCACCGCTCTATAGCTACCCATCAGGGTTTCGGGGTTTATGATGTCGCGATGCACAAACCTTCGCAAATTCCGATTCCCCGATCCCCGATGCCACTTGGCATGGACTCACGGCCAAGCTTGATCTTTCGACATCTGTCCCATGTTCTGGCGCCTATGGCCCACACTCCTTATGATGGCGTGGAGTGACACCTGTCCTCCACTGGAGTGCTATGACTAGGGGACCGTCGCGTTTCGGGATTTCGCGATTTCCTCCTGTCATGAGTTTCTTGTTATCGAGAATCCCGAATTGCCGAACCCCGATCCCTCGGGATCTTCTGACACGCGTCCTCATCATGAACGGCTCAGATCTCATCGGGAAATCGCGGATCGCGATTTCCTGTTGCACAACTTCCTTACCATCGAAACTCTAATGAACAAAACTCTGAAGGTACCCGATCCTTTGCCACCTGTCCTCGCGGACGGACGGCCCGGATTGATTCTCAGGGTTTCGGGACTTATGATGTCCTAGTTCTCTTGTCGTCAGGATCTCCGATCCCTCGATTCCCGACTCTTCGGGATCTCTTGCCACGTGTCCCTTGGATCAACGGCCTATGATGGTGTCGGAAACTCGCGTATCGCGGTTTCGTATTGCAAGGGATCATGTCTTTGAAATCTCCGATATGCCGAACTCCGACTCTCTGGGATCCTCTGCCACGTGTCCCTACTGTTTGGACGGCTCATATCTTGTTGGGGTTTTCACTTGGATTTCCCGAGCACTTGTCCACAGAAATGCTGATTTCCCGATGGCAAATATCCCGATCCAACGGTTTACGGGATTTCTACCCCAGATCTAATAGCTCAAATCACTTCCTCGCACGCCTATCCCTGCGCTTAACCCCTGCACAGCTTCTCCGGATCCAACGGCTGACCGGTAATGTGAACCAAGATCTAACGGTCCAGATTCGTTCTTTTTGGGTCTTGGGATTTACGATCCCAATTCTTTGTTCCTCACGATGAGAGAGGGCAAGGCATGTAACGCCTGCGTTACTTTCGTCAATCTAATGGTCGTGAATGACTATGGGTCCTCCGACGAGATCTCATCCGTAGACTTATTACATCTCACAACACTACTATCTTGGAACCTTAATAGGATCGTCCCTCCTCATACAGGGTTAATAAGGCCTGTGCGTTTGAGTCCTTGTTCTGGGTTCTTAGTGAACCTTTCCAAGAGGAAATCTCTGTGACGAGATCCTTACCGGGGCATTTCCGGAAGCGGATAAAGGAAGACAACTTCCCGAGAATGGCTGGGCATGATTGGCTTCATTTTATCAACGTACGTCGTGCATGGTATCCTCTATGATAAGCATATATCAACTTATTCATATCAAACATTACACGAACACTCTCGTGCTGCAATCCTTTAGAATTTCACAGTTCTAGGAGCTAATATCTACTTCTTATCATCAATTACTACACAGACATTCCTACTCAGGAAAACATGTACAATTCCACAAGTCTATGAACATATGTGACAGCATATAAATTCAAGATGTAGTATGAGCAAAACACTTATCAGAAGTAAGTTTAGCAATGGAGGCGACTGCTGAGAGGGGTTCTCATTTCCACCCAACTGTAGGCGTAGCGACTCCTACAGGATTTACCACTAGCCACCCCCAAGCTAAGACCACGATGTCCTGAGACCTGCGTCTCTCTGTCTACCAGTGCCCAGGAGAGAAGGTTGCAATCCTTCCTCTCTGCGATCACTCACTCTGCGTAAAAATTGCCAGAGTTCCCCTCGCGTCTGCCCTCTTCAATCGTTTCAGCCATACGCCTTATCCTCTCGCGAGGTTGCGTGTGGCACAATTACCCTTGCACTGGTCAGTCATGATGGCTCTACGGATAGGCGGTTCACCTCCCCATCCCTCATCAAGCCATCAACCTACCATCCTGCAAGGCATTTATTTCAGGGCTAGCGAGCCGCTTTTGGTTCTCCGGACCAGTGGAGTCCAAATACGGTCTTAAATTCTTGGTGGGAGTTAACGCCCCTTTTTCAAGGTGCCCTCCACCACCATCGTGGTCTCTTTTCCGCACGTCCCCTCTCAGCAGTTCTGCAATAAATTCAAACTATCATTTACATTCATTGACCTCTTCCTGCAGGTCCATTTACATCACATATTCATACTTATGAGTTTTTCCATAGTCCTTGGCCAGTTCAATTATATTTACAATCTGGGGGAAACAGGGTGTTACAATTCCCTCCCCCTTAAAAGGAACATCGTCCTCGATGTTCTTAGCTACTAATCATGAATTTACATGTACAGAAGTAAACAAAATCGGATATGCCCGTCTCATGGCATCCTCCATTTCCCATGTAGCCTCATCTGGGCCAAAATGTTTCCACTGCACCTTGACCTGTGCAATGGTCCTGTTCCGGAGTTGGGTTTCCATTTTGTCCAATATGCATTGGGGTTCTGGCAGGAATTCTCCCTCCGGTTCCACCTGGATCACAGACCAGTCAATTATATGATTAGCATCATGTACATATTTCTTTAGAAAGGAAACATGGAAAACATTATGTGCTTTTACGGTGGGAGGAAGTGCTAGCCGATAGGCTACAGGTCCCACTCTGTCGAGAACCTCAAAAGGTCCACAATATTGGGGTGTCAATTTGGCACAAGCTCCCATTTTTAGGGAACTCCTTTTGGGCTTAATTCTGAGATATACATGATCCCCTGTCTGGAACTCTCTTGGAGTTCTCTTTTGATCAACATAGCTTTTCTGTCAGTTATGAGCGACCTTCAGATTTTTTTTTATTTGAGTCACTTGCTGTTCCATTTCCTTTAACATGTCAAGTCAAAAAGAAATCATATTCACAGGATTGCTCCAGCTGACGGGAGTTTTACATTGTCTACCATAGAGGACCTCGAATGGGCTCATTTTTAAGGATGCTTGGTAGCCATTGTTGTAGGCAAATTCTACCAATGGCAGGTAGTCTTCCCATTTCCTAGGCTAGTGTATCACATGCATCCTTAACATATCTTCTAATATCTGATTCACTCTTTCTGTTTGTCCATCGGTTTGAGGGTGATAGGCGGTACTAAACAACAATTTAGTCTCTAAACCCGCCATCAGTGATTTCCAGAATTTGGAAGTGAATTTTGTGTCTCTGACAGATATTATCTCTTTCGGCATGCCGTGCAGTCGAAACACCTCTTTCATGAATATCTGTGCGATATCTATCGCCTTGCAGGTCGATTTGATGGGAATAAAATGAGCAGACTTGCTCAGTTTATCTACCACCACCATAATGGCATCGTTTTGTCTGGTTGAAGTTGGTAATCTGGTGATAAAATCCATGGAGATGGTTTCCCATTTCCATTCTGGGATGGGTAAAGGGTGCAGTAATCCGGCTGGGTGTCGATGTTCTGCTTTAACCTGTTGGCATTCTATGCATTGGGCCAA
>ML791812.1:384030-396082 GCA_009831015.1 Picea engelmannii
AAGAGTTAAATACATTTGATAATTTGTGCATAATTTCATAATTCTTTCACATGCACACACAGTCGGGTGTTCATATTCCAAGTTTTTAATCCTGGATAAGATAGTTAAGTCAGGGGGTTACTCCTCATAGGAGTGTTTCGTACTAGGTTTATGCACGACTGGTGCGACTGGTGCATGAGCCCAATCAGGCCGAGTGTTGTAACCATGCTCTGATACCACTTTGTAACACACCCACTATCATAATTTTAAAAATTTTGGATTACTCTCCCACAAGTGAGAAATCTCCAGAAAATCGGCATTTGCGAAATGCCAACCCCTGGTTAAATATCGGGATTCGGTGTTTCTAATGTCAAACTCATCCTTTCCTATGACTCGCGATCCTCCGAATTCCGATGCGCTCCTCATGCATTAGCTCCCCAGGCCAAGCCTGTGGTTCACCGCCTTTACGGCCGTGGTCTTACCTCCTTTCGAGGCAACTCCTATCGGAGTTTCAGGTTTTTTGATGTCGCAATTCATGAGTCCTCGGAACTCGCGATTCTCCGATCCCCGATATGCCCCTAACGCATTAGCCCTCTAGGCTAGCTCCGTTCTCATGTGACCTGCTACCATATGTCCACCGCTCTATAGCTACCCATCGGGGTTTCGGGGTTTATGATGTCGCGATGCACAAACCTTCGCAAATTCCGATTCCCCGATCCCCGATGCCACTTGGCATGGACTCACGGCCAAGCTTGATCTTTTGACATCTGTCCCATGTTCTGGCGCCTATGGCCCACACTCCTTATGATGGCGTGGAGTGACACTTGTCCTCCACTGGAGTGCTATGACTAGGGGACCGTCGCATTTCGGGATTTCGCGATTTCCTCCTGTTGTGAGTTTCTTGTTATCGAGAATCCCGAATTGCCGAACCTCGATCCCTCGGGATCTTCTGACACGCGTCCTCGTCATGAACGACTCAGATCTCATCGAGAAATCGCGGATCGCGATTTCCTGTTGCACAACTTCCTTACCATCGAAACTCCGATGAACAAAACTCCGAAGGTACCCGATCCTTTGCCACCTGTCCTCGCGGACGGACGGCCCGGATTGATTCTCGGGGTTTCGGGACTTACGATGTCCTGGTTCTCTTGTCCTCAGGATCTCCGATCCCCCGATTCCCGACTCTTCGGGATCTCTTGCCACGTGTCCCTTGGATCAACGGCCTATGATGGTGTCGGAAACTCGCGTATCGCGGTTTCGTATTGCAAGGGATCATGTCTTTGAAATCCCCGATATGCCGAACTCCGACTCTCTGGGATCCTCTGCCACGTGTCCCTACTGTTTGGATGGCTCAGATCTTGTCGGGGTTTTCACTTGGATTTCCCGAGCACTTGTCCACGGAAATGCCGATTTCCCGATGGCAAATATCCCGATCCAATGGTTTACGGGATTTCTACCCCAGATCTAATGGCTCAAATCACTTCCTCACACACCTATCCCTGCGCTTAACCCCTGCACAGCTTCTCTGAATCCAACAGCTGTCAGGTAATGTGAACCGAGATCTAACGGTCCAAATTCGTTCTTTTTGGGTCTTGGGATTTACGATCCCAATTCTTTGTTGCTCACGATGAGAGAGGGCAAGGCATGTAACGCCTACGTTACTTTCGTCAATCTAATGGTCGTGAATGACTATGGGTCCTCCGACGAGATCTCATCCGTAGACTTATTACATCTCACAACACTACTATCTTGGAACCTTAATAGGATCGTCTCTCCTCGTACAGGGTTAATAAGGCCTGTGCGTTTGAGTCCTTGTTCTGGGTTCTTAGTGAACCTTTCCAAGAGGAAATCTTTGTGACGAGATCCTTACCGGGGCATTTCCGGAAGCGGATAAAGGAAGACAACTTCCCGAGAATGGCTGGGCATGATTGGCTTCATTTTATCAACGTACGTCGTGCATGGTATCCTCTGTGATAAGCATATATCAACTTATTCATATCAAACATTACGCGAACACTCTCGTGCTGCAATCCTTTAGAATTTCACAGTTCTAGGAGCTAATATCTACTCCTTATCATCAATTACTACACAGACATTCCTACTCAAGAAAACATGTACAATTCCACAAGTCTATGAACATATGTGACAGCATATAAATTCAAGATGCAGTATGAGCAAAACACTTATCAGAAGTAAGTTCAGCAATGGAAGCGATTGTTGAGAGGGGTGCTCGTTTCCACCCAACCGTAGGCGTAGCGACTCCTACAGGATTTACCACTAGCCACCCCCGAGCTAAGACCACGATGTCCTGAGACCTGCGTCTCTCTGTCTGCCAGTGCCCAAGAGCGAAGGTTGCAATCCTTCCTCTCTGCGATCACTCACTCTGCGTAAAAATTGCCAGAGCTCCCCTCGCGTCTTCCCTCTTCAATCGTTTCAGCCATACGCCTTATCCTCTCGCGAGGTTGCGTGTGGCACGATTACCCTTGCACTGGTCAGTGATGATGGCTCTACGGATAGGCGGTTCACCTCCCCATCCCTCATCAAGCCATCAACCTACCATCCTGCAAGGCATTTATTTCAGGGCTAGCGAGCCGCTTTTGGTTCTCCGGGCCAGTGGAGTCCAAATACGGTCTTAAATTCTTGGTGGGAGTTAACGCCCCTTTTTCAAGGTTCCCTCCACCACCATCGTGGTCTCTTTTCCGCACATCCCCTCTCAGCAGTTCTGCAATAAATTCAAACTGTCATTTACATTCATTGACCTCTTCCTGCAGGTCCATTTACATCACATATTCATACTTATGAGTTTTGCCATAGTCCTTGGCCAGTTCAATTATATTTACAATCTGGGGGAAACAGGGTGTTACAGAAGTCCAAGGTATATGTTAGAAATAATGCCTCACTATGATGCATCCTAGAGTTTAGGGATTGGGTTGGGTTAGCTAGAGGAAGTTGAGATATTCTCTCAACCTCTCCCTCCAAGAGTGGAGTAAGTTAGATCTCACAACACTTATTTAAGTGTGTTGTATCTCTGTTTATGATGTGCAATAATACAAATTGTTTTTTGTGTGACCTTAATTCTTCCAATTCTCAATTTGGTATCTAAGCAAGGTTAAGAAATTATTGAGTTGCTGCATGGAGGAGAGCCATCTACTACGAGTACGAGGAGTGGTGAATTTTTGTGCCTGGTGTTTGAAGAACTGTCGATTGACCTGTGCGTCAACATCCAAAACGAGCCATCCATCCTCACCAAGGATCTATGTTTTGAAAGGGGCGCATGAAAGGATTGTTGTTAGTTGCATTTATTCATTGCCACTGTTCGCAAGGAATTTCTTGCAAATTGTCATGTATTCTAATTGCCAGAGCTTAAGGGAGGGCGCATATCGTTGTTGTTACCACCAATATACCCTGAAAACTGCTGTCAAGAATCATTCGTTGTCTTCTCTGGTGGTCACATTCTAGCCAGATCGCAGGAGATTTGTTGTACCAGATCGCAGGAGATTCGCTGTCAGGAAAGAGGAATAGGAGCCTGTCATGATCTATTGTAATCTGCACAGAGGAAGGAATGCTGCCATATCTATTGATTGCAGAGGTATTCATTTTCTGATTAAATTTTTTGTTGATATGGAGAATATTGCATTGGAAAATTTTAATGGTTTTAATTTTCATACTTGGAAAGTAAAAGTACAACTTCAAATGATGCATAAGAATTTATGGGGAATAGTAAAAGGTACAGAGAAGGCACCTACAAATCCCGGACAATTAATTGAATGGGAGAAAAGAGAGGATAGATCCAAGTCCATTCTTTGACCATCTCTTGCAGATTCCCAACTACACCTAATAGATTTGGAAAAATCTTCTGAAGAAATGTGGGTACAATTGAGTACAATATTTGGGGAAAAGGCTCTAAATGCCAAGTTTTCATTAAAATTACAACTATTCAAATTAAAAATGCATGATGAAGTATCATTGTCTTCTCACATAAATGATCTAAAGTCTTTGTTAGCACATTTGGGAGAGATCGACTCTAAATTCGATGAAGATGATGCAAAAGAAATTTTGTTGAATAGTTTGTCTCCAAAATATGACAATGTTATTTTTACTTTAACTCAGTTACCCTCTCAAACTCTGGAAGACATGATTTCAGCACTCTTAGCAAAAGAAAAGAGGATGAAGGAAGGTGACATGGAAGTCAATTCACATGTTGAAATTGCACTATTCTCCAAGGGAAGAACAAATAAAAACATTGAATGCTTCTACTGTCGAAGACGTGGACATACAACACTAAATTGAAAAACATGTGCTATTGATCTTCTAAAAGGAAAATAGTAAGAGTCATCTAACATAGCTGAGGACTCACTAGGTGTTATGCATGAATACTCATCCAGTGATGATGAACCTTCTCAATCATCTCTCAAACTTTTCTGGAATATAGTTATTGGTTATGTATGTTAGATATATGTATTGTAAAAACTTTTGATTCGTGTTGTATTTCGATGCTCCAATATCATCAGTTACGTGTTATCATTGTGTTGTTGAGTGTGTGTAAGAAAAAAGAAGGTCATTTTGTAAGATTGATTACTGAATGTTTCAGTATTGAGACTATTCTTCGGGGTAGTTTAGAATTATTGATTCTATAAATACTTCAAAGATGGTCGAAAGCGGTTGTATTTGTGTTGGATGAATTGGTAGCTCGAAGATGATGGAGAGAAAGGGCATGTCTATGAAGTTCAGAGATGGGTGTAACTGCGTATGAGGACCAGTGAGACAAACATGACAAAATTTGTGTTGTAACCTTGTGTTATGTTTTGTAATGTAGGCATTGAGGGGGGGTGTTAGAAATAATGCCTCATTATGATGCATCCTAGAGTTTAGGGATTGGGTTGGGTTAGCTAGAGGAAGTTGAGATATTCTCTCAACCTCTCCCTCCAAGAGTGGAATAAGTTGGATCTCACAACACTTATTTACGTGTGTTGCATCTTAGTTTATGATGTGCAATAATACAAATTGTTTTCTGTGTGAGCTTAATTCTTCCAATTCTCAAGTGTATAGAGCTCCATAACTTCGGGCATCCGGCTCGACAGAAAATACACTCAGCATGCCAGGAAAGAGGTACCAGTGACTTGTGAGGGATAGGAAGCCCATTGCAACACGTAGGCATAGCAGGGATCGAGAGCGGGAAGCCTACCTCTGCACTCTCGCATAACCTCAAGCCCAAAACCACATGCCCGAACTGTAAAGCCCTATATTTCATTAAAATTTATTTAAATCAATATATATAATTAACTCTATAAATCACACCTTTTCTCACCGTACATTTATTAAAATTTACAATATTTTATTATGTTTCATAAATACTCTTTACATTAGAAAATTATTAATTCAAAACATAACCCAACTCCCCAAAAATTATCATTTTTCAATTTTTTATTATTATCAATAAAAAACACTTAATATTATGCCAAAGTGAATACAAAATCATGAATGTGTATGATTCAAAGGATTGTCAAAAGAGTTATAAGTATTGAAATAAATCATATATCAATTGAGATAAAATCTCAGCAATACATTACAATGGAGAAGTCTAAATGTTATCATTTTTGGAATTGTTCTCCCAATCATCACCACAATCTGGTGATAGATTGTTGCATACAGCATGGAATCTCCCTTGGCCATGAGTGGTGAGCCATCAATCTAAACCAATTTGTTTTTTTGCATGTAACTGTTCACGCTAATGTAGAAGTAGAATAAAGGAACCCCCTCCATTCACTATGTTGCCTTGAAATCCCCCAACATTGTTGTCGTCCAATTGCAGCCTTATTTCACAACCATAGATGGGAAGATAGAATGAGGAAACGAAAAATGGATAACCAATCTAGTGTAACTCAAGCATTTTAAGGAAAACACTAGCATTAATAATTATTACATGCAAAACTACTCTTCTTTGTGTATGACTATTTCCTAAAAATATGAGCGCACTAAGTCTTACATATATTGAAAAATCTAGTTTCATCAAGGTGGACAACCATTTCCCCCTCACTCACTTGAGGGTGACATCGAAGGGGAGGATTGGTAGAGTCCCTTGACTCGAAAATCTATGTTATTATAGATTATTGCAATCATTAATATATATAATTTATAATATACAATTAATTATCTTAATACTTTTTCAAAGAGTAGTCTAAACATTCGACCGTTTGGTTGTTTTCTGACGACTTTTTTCATTTGATTTTGCCTGAAATCCGATGAGGAATGGTTGGATATGCAGATTTGAGTGGCTAAGTTTGTATAATATGAGTGCCCTAGGGGTTTTTCAGCACGTTGAATCCATTTATGCATTCAGAAATGCAATTTAAACAAAAGAAAATAATGATTTTGTCCAAATTTACATCGTCGGATTCCGACCAAAAAACCCAAAAGGTAGAACGTTTAGCCAACGCCCTTTTTCAATTGGTGAATGTGAATGAGAACTTATAATATATATTATAGTATTATGGTATACCATATTTACTAGGGAAATTCATGATATAATTAAATGAGTATATATCTATATATCATTATATCATTATCTATTTCTCATCTCTCTAATGGCTCCCTTACCTATTGGGTTTATCGGAAAAAGACTTATACTAACAGGTACCTTCATGCTTAATCCCATCATCATCTAGTTCAAAAATCAGCGGTGCTTAAAACTTTGGTTACTCGATCCATCCATATCTTTGTTCCTCAATTCCTCGAAAAAGAAAAAGTTCACCTAACCAAGGCCCTTATATACAATGGCTACTCCAACTTTCAAATCACTAAAGCCTTTCGCTCAGTCATAAGCCCAAAACAAAAAACTCTTCCTTTTCTTCTCCACCCCTAGCTCTCATCTCTCTTCCTTACATCTGAGGCACTACCAATCACATTTCCAAAATTATGGCTAAAAAGAATATCAAAACCCCCTTTAAAACCCTAAATCAATCTTTTAGATTTGCTAAGGATAAATCTAATCCAATGCTTGGCCTAAGAGCATACTAGATTCCTTGCTCATGTGGAAAATCATACAATGGCCAAACTAGCAGATCCTTCAAAGTCCGTCTCAAAGAACACATTGTCGATAATACCCACAATTACATCTCAAAATTTTCTCTTGCCGAACACTCTTTCAAATCTAAACATTTAATTTGTTTTTACCAAACCAAAATCTTGGCCTTGACACCCTATTACTCATCTCGCATCATTTGCAAAACCCTAGAAATTGAAAAACATCTAATAATTTTAATCAAGATGATGGGTATAAAGTCAACCAATCCTAAAAACCTATCATTTATCGCCTTAGTCATCAAAACTAGTTCACTTTCTTTCTCCTTTGGTTTCCCTTTTCCCCCCTTTCCTCATTTGAATTTTTTTCGTTAACCACTCCTCTAACTTTTCTAATTCTCTTATTTCTCCTTTGTTATAATTCTTTGTAATATGTTCTCCTCCCCCTTTTCCCCATTTTAGCCTTAACCTCTTAATTAATTAATAAGTAATTAGTCCTTTTTAATCCTCTAATCAAATTAATTTCAATTCCTCTCTACATTTGTTTCAATAAATAATTTTTATTTTTATTATAATTTTTTTTAACTATTATCCAAGGCAACCTTTAATTATTATTTTATTTCACCCTTTGAATAATTTGTCATTAATTAATATCAAATATATTCTCACCTTATTTATAACGACTACTTTTTGTTCACTTTTCTCCTCAACATTCTTGTTTTTCTCCTTTAAAAGCTTCTCTACAGCACTCTTTTGAAATATATTTGATTCAAGAGTCTTCGATGATAGGTGGAGTGTCCACTCGAAATGTTGGACGTTTCAAAACACCTTACACAATTATAAATCCAAAAATCTAAACATCAACAAATGATAATATTAAATGATTATGTATCTATATATGATTGTATCATCATCTATGATCATGATGCAATCATTATATTTAACAAAAATGATAATACAAAATGGTTTTTGAACAAATAACGCTTCCAAACCCAACTTAGAACTAACACAACATATATTATCACACTAGTAACTTGATTTGAAATAATCAAAGAAAAGTAGTGCTAGAACTTAACCTAGATTGGATAACATAACTCGGTAAACCCTCCTCACATCATTTGGGTATATATATATCGATGAAATGCGCATCTTGAGGAAACCCTCTAGGCACTTCTCCTCATTCTAAGGACGATACCTGGTGTAAACTAGTTGGTTGTAGTTTTGGCAACCTAACCTGGTGGGGACATTGAGTGAGACCCAATAATATCTACAGAGGCAACAAGCCTTGGGACTTGACCCCATGACCTTTTGCTTTTAATCCACAACACTCAACCACTTGATCTAACCCACCAAGCTTATATTTGTATTTATATTTATAAACATAAGTTTCCTAAATTTGATTTTGATCTTAGTACTACAAGGTTGCCACAACTTGGAATTGTGGCTCTTTGGGAATAAATTTATGTTGAGCATAAACATTCATACAATCACCGGAAAAAAAACTTTGGATAAATTGTAGCTCTAAGCCTTTGTTGGGTTACAAAAAAAGCTATAGAGCCAAGGACATGATTGCATTGAATGATGGACTATAGAACAACATCACTAACATTTTGTTTCCATTGTCAATATTAACACACAATGTTATGCACTCTTTGTATCTCTTGTTGCTAATGGCTAATAAGTTTTCCCTAATATCAGTCGAAAAGGTTGCAAGAATGAAGAGTTGGAACATGTGGATCACTCTCCTTTACAACTAGAGTTTACCCTAGCTACCACCATTCATTGTCGACCAAGAATCGTTGAAGTAAACCCTATCCATTATCTAGTGAATTCATGTCATTTGTTGGAGCAAGCCTCAGTCATTGCATACAAGGGTTCGAGGCAGTGAGAGGGAATATTGTGAAGCTTTCCAAGGAAGAATGGGACACACCAACAACTTAGAGATGGAGGCATTTATCTCTTTGGTCATGTCCCTGAACCCAAACAAAATAAATCAGCCCCAACAAAGGAGATTTGTATAACGATTGTAAGTCATCCCTTAGCTAGATCTCCTATTAGCGAAGCAAAGAAGGAAACACCTCATCATGTGTAAGCATGCTCTAATTGGAAAGTTTACAGGCCTTTGGCCTAATCCAAAAGTTGTGGAAACTTGTGTAACGGAGCAATGGTCCCCCAAGATTAAAGGACATGTAATATCATTTGCTTCTGGCCAAGGCTATTGCATTTTTCTCTTTCTAAATAAAGAAGAGCGAGATTTGATATTTTTCTTTGGTCCATATTTTATGGGATTCAGGGGAATGTATCTATCTTCTTGGTCCCTTGACTTCAATCTAGAAGAGGAAATTACAACAACCCTAAATTTTCTAGGATGATTGCTCTCTTAGAGATATTGGAAACAAATTGGGTCGATTCATCAACAGAGAAAAAACAAAAGCAAATTTGTTTTCTTGTGCAAGAATATAAGTGGAGGTGGATTTGGAGAAGGGACTCCCAGCATGGGGTCTCCACTCAATGAACATATGACATTATGCATGTATTCGCGAGATATTAATGAATATCTTAATTTCACTAGATATTCATTTTTTTAACCCCCCTCCTATTGCATCTTTCCAATAAATAAAAACTCTATTTTTACTAGGTATCCTCTATTTTTACCAAATACCCCTTTTTATACCCCTCAATACCTATAAACCCCCTCATACCCCACACACCCCACCAATACCTACAATACATTGTCTCTATTTTTCACAATTTTAAAACCCCCTTTATGATTAATGAATATGATAAGATGTTGTTCAACAAGGTGAAGCCCTCGTGACTCTTAGAGGCTTTTCAAATCAATCTAGATGGGTGGAGCCACCACCAAATGCTATATTATGAGTAGATTCCATTCAAGTGCAATACATGTCATGTTTGCAGACATTTTGCCAAAAGTTGTCCATAAGCCCAAGAGGAGTAACCTCCCTCAAAACAATAGTCAAGAAAAGAACCTGAATTCAAGATAGTTCTAAGCAGGGACGTAAATTCCCAATGTAAGGGGCCACCTTAGTCAAAGCCTTCCCAAGGGGGCCCACCAAGCAATAATCAATTTGAAGTTCTTGGAAATCTAGATGGTTTAGTGAATTCAGAAAACATGGAGAAAGAAGTTGAAAAGGAAGAGGAACCAATAATAGACTCCAACTCTAGATCAACTTACCCTAATAATGACACAAATCCATCCCTTAAAGATACAAGGATCAATACCCCACTAGAAGAGAAGAACTCAGAGGAAGGAGAAGCATATGAAAAGGAGACAAAAGAATCATGGGAAAAAGAAGAAGAAACAAAAGAAAAAGAAGGAAAATCTAATCAGGAAGAGGAAAGAGATGCAAAGCAAAAAATGTGGGTCCATTATGAGTCTCATAATGGGCACGGGTCCATTATGAGATGAAATATGAGCACGGGAGCCCTTTTCAAGTTTTATGCCTGGTCTTGGATGGCTTGCACCATAATAAAGGGAAAACAAGGAATGTTATCCTTAAAGACAATTAGTTATATTAGTTATAACGAGGGTTAACAAAAAAAAACAATTAAAGTTTATAAAATTTAAAAAAATGCAATGTGGAGTTATGTAATTTGTGTTTTTTAATCGTGGAAATCGATAAGTCCGAATGATCTAAGTTAAATCTAGAAAAAATTGTCCTAATGATCTAAGTTAAACCTATAAAAAAATGCAATGTAGAGTTATGTAATTATGTAATTTGTATTTTTTATCAATGAAAATGGATAACTCCTCTTAATGATCTAAATTAAATAGAAAATCAAATGTGGTTTTACTATATTTAGTATCTAAATTAAAAATGAATTCTAAACAACAAAAAACAATAATTCATATAAATTTATATCACTAGATTTCAAAAAAAAAAACCATTTCCTAAAACAGGTAACCAACATTTCCTAAAACAGGTAACCAACGCCATATTAAATACCTTATTATAAAAAAATTAAAAACAATTTCATATTAACCGTTATTTCAAATAAACTAGCCGTTGCACGGCCCTCAACGCCTCTTCAACCTTACCTCACCCTCATTAAATCCATCACCACCATTACTCACCCGCTTCCTGTTTCAAGTTGTCTGTGTTTGATTTCAAGTCATCTTTATAAGCTCGAAATTTCATTCTGCAATTACGCTCAGGAAGTCAACCGGAACTACCCTGTTCTACCGCTTTGCATTTTGAGTTTTTGTTTGAAGCCAATATCTGAATTTCATTTTGCTAAAAAAATGGCTGATAGCTGCACAGATCTGATCGTTTCTCAACCAAACGGGAATGTGTCTACTGATTCTCACATTGTGGAGATCCCTGTGGATGTTAAGGATAAGAGCCCCTCTGATATTCCCACTCTGCCTTCTCCCGTGAAGGCCCCACAACATCCATTAGAAGAAATCGCAGATAGCAGAGGCCATCTTCTGCTGTTGAAGCTGTGGCAGAGGGACGAGGAACTTATTGCCCGCCGCATTGAAATAAAGGAGTCAAGGATTGAGAGCATCAAGAAAGAGATTTTCCACCTTGCTTGCTTGTATTTTGCCTTCCATGGGATTGTTCTTACCCTTCTATTCACTGCTGCCACTCAGGAGAATGCTCACACTTGTATCAGATGGTGGATTCCTTCCACCTTGTCTGCCGTTACGTCCCTGGCTCTCATTTCTTCCATTCAGTATAAGCTCATTCTCCAAGGAAAATATATGAAGATGTTGCACAGGAATATAAGCAATTCCAGGGCTCTGAGCAGATGTATTCAGGAGCTCAGAATGAAGGGCGTAAGTTTTGATCTGTCCAAAGAACCTCAGACTAACAAGAAGATGAAGAGCTCCAGTGTCGAAACCAAATTCAACCCTCTCAGATGGTGCTCTCATTTCTGTCTTCCCTTTACCTTGACTCTCACCTCAGGCATCATTCTCTGCTCATGCAAGTTCATTGCCTGTAGCTAGCCAGCCATTACAATGCTCCAATAACTAAGAGTTCATGGCAGCCAAATCATTTCTTGAATTGCTTGGGATATCCCAAATCAG
>ML791812.1:420998-434639 GCA_009831015.1 Picea engelmannii
ATACCCTCGCAGGGGTGCGGAAATCCCGTTTACAAAAATTTAAGTGCTGGTGTACAAAACACCCAGTAGAACCATCTCTGTCTCTGACATAGAATAATCTTCATGATAATGAGTTGACCTCTGTGCTAAACAGGCAGTCAACAGGTCCTAGGGACCTTCCCCACGAATCCAGGATGTTGTGGAATGGTTGATCTCATACCTCCGTTTAAGCTCATATGCTCCTCCGTGTAACGATCATTTTCAACTACTTCAGCTACTGACGATGGTTTCCACATCCGTACCATGGCCCTTATCTTAGGGTTTAACTCGTACACAAAACGTTCTGCTTGTCTTTGATTGGTATCCATGTACGAGACATATTTTACTAACTCCATGAACATGATCTCATATTCTTCCACGATCCTATTTCCCTGAACTAAAGCATGAAAGGCTCCTACCTGTTGTTCCTCGTAGTAAGCAGGCAAATATTTCCTCTGGAACCTTTCCTCAAAAAGCTCCCATGAGACGGTGTCTGGGGTAAGGTGCAACTACCTCTCCAGATTACCCCACCAGTTCAAGGCACTATCCCTCGACTGAAAGATCGTTATCTTTGCCTTTGATGTGGAAGCATGGTCTCTTAAGGCGAAACATTGCGTCATTCCTTCCAACTATGCCTCTACATGTTCACTTGCACGTCCCTCGGCAAACTCTGGGAGTTTGATCTTCTGTAGTTCTCTGGTGATGTCCCCTGGTGGAGGCCCTACCTCTGAGTCCCTCGACGCTTCAGGGTTACCCACTCCAGATGGTGGGGGTTCCACTTCGACATCTGTTGACTGGCATCCCTTTAATGTCTCATTAATAGCCTCTAAGGAGCGCAAAACGAGAGCTAATTCAGGTGGTGGTGGTGGCAATGCTGACATTGGTGGTCCTAGCGACGATGCCCCACGACCTTGATTTCCCTGAGTGCTAACCATCTTGAATAACTGAATCTACATTAAACCAAATGCTTATCAGGGAAGAGTTTAAGGCATTCCACATTCGCTCAACATAAGGGTTTAGGCGTAAATTTATTTATACTTGTCTGTAAACAGACATTACTCCAATAAGGTAAGTGGCTTAGGTCAGGGTCAAAAGATTCTAAGCTTAGTAACTTCATCTGGGTAAGCTACTAACTCCGAGAGTTTGTTGGGGGTCGTGCAAGTGAACGTGCAGAGGCATGGTTGGAAGGAATGACGCGATGTTTCGCCTTAAGAGACTATGCTTCCACATCAAAGGTGAAGATAGTGATCTTTCAGTTGAGGAATAGTGCCTTGAACTGGTGGGGTAACCTGGAGAGGGATTTGCACCTTACCTCAGACATCGTCTCATGGGAGCTTTTTGAGGAAAGGTTCCAGAGGAAATATTTGCCTGTGTACTACGAGGAACAACAGGTAGGAGCATTTCATGCTCTAGTTCAGGGAAACAGGACCGTGGAAGAGTACGAGATCAGGTTCATGGAGTTAGTAAAATATGTCTCGTACATGGATACCGATCAACGACAGGCAGAACGTTTTGTGTATGGGTTAAACCCTAAGATAAGGGCCATGGTATAGATGTGGAAACCATCGTAAGTAGTTGAAGCAGTTGAAATTGCTCGTTATGCGGAGAAGCATATGAGCTTAAACAGAGGTATGAGGTCAACCATTCCACAACATCCTGGATTCGTGGCGAAGGCCCCTAGGACTTTCTCCAGGGGAGAAAGCTTTAGGCCACCTCCTTATGGCAATAGAGTCGCTCCTAGAGCAAATACAACATGTATTTCAATGGCAGTGAATGCAACATCCCACTCATCGCCAACGAAGCAAGCAGGTCCACGACCTTCTCAGGGAGCAGCAAGTAGGGGCAGGGGTTCCAGGGGAAGGAACTCATTTAAGAGACCATTACGATTCACATGGCAGTGTGCATGTTCCATCTCGTGTTACTTGTTGGGGGTGTGGAGGACACCATTACTAGTGTGACTGTCCAGAGTCAAAATCAGGCTTTGTGCATAGAGAAGGAACGACCCTGATGGGAAGAGCGAGTAGTAGCCACCAGATTTATGCAACGGTTAATAACCGCCAGGCAGAGCATCAATCCACTGTGGTGGAGTCATCGGGTACGCTAAATCATGTCAATGTTAAGATTTTATTTGATTCTGGTGCTACAGATAATTTCATTTCACCTTGTGCATTAGAAAAGTGTGGGTTGTGGCAACCTATGAGCATGATGACTTTAAACAAGTTGAGATGGCTTCGGGGGAGAAACAAGCGGTAGGACCTAGCGTCGATAATTGTCTAGTAGACCTGGGAGTGTGTACTACTAGGTTGAAGGTGTACGTCACTGCTCTAGGGACGTATGACCTAATCATTGGAATGGACTGGTTAGAATCCCATCAAGCTATGGTAGATTGTTTCACGAAAAGAGTGCTTTGTGTTGATGATGAAGGAAGGTCAGTAGAGATCCACGGTGTACGGAGGAAGGTGTCTCTACGCTTTATCTCGACCATGAAGGTTAAATGTTGCATGAGGCAAGGTTGTCGATTATATGTAGTGGAAGCAGTGAATGAAGGGAAAGGAACCTCCATGGATCAGTATCCAGTATTGTCGGAGTTTGAGGATGTTTTTCCGAAAGAGTTGCTAGGGTTACCTCCTGAGAGGGCACTTGATTTTACCATTGAGCTAAAACCTGGTGCAAAGCCAATTTCCAAGACACCGAATAGGATGACGGCGTTGCAACTTTGTGAGTTGCAGATGCAGTTGAAAGAACTACTTGACTTAGGGCTAATAAGGCCTAGTGTCTCACCTTGGGGTGTACCGGTGATTTTTGTTAAGAAGAAGGATGGTTCCATATGACTGTGTATAGATTACAGGGACTTGAACCATGCTACAGTGAAAAATAGGTACCCAATGCACAGATAGATGATCTCTTTGATCAGATGAAAGGAACATAGATGATCTCTTTGATCAGATGAAAGGAACAATAGTTTTCTCAAAAATTGATCTGCGATCAAGGTATCACTAGTTAAGGATTAAGGAAGGCGATATTCCTAAAACTGTCTTTCAAACTCGGTTTGGGCATTACAAGTTTGTTGTAGTACCTTTTGGTTTGACCAATGCACCAGTAGTATTCATGAGCCTCATGAATGGTGAATTCCGAAGGTACTTAGATCGCTTTGTACAGGTCTATTCTAGGAACGAAAGAGAACATGAGGAACACTTGCAAGTGGTGTTGTCATGCCTTAGAGAGAACAAATTATATGGCAAGTTGTCGAAGTGTTCTTTCTTTCAGAAAGAGATTCACTATTTAGGTCATATCATTTATGGTGAAGAAATCTCTGCGGACCTAGAAAAGGTGAAGGCCATTATGGAATGGTCAGTGTCGAAAAATGCTCATGAGGTGAGAAGCTTCATGGGGCTAGTTGGTTGTTATCGGAGGTTTGTGGAAGGGTTCTCTAAGATAGCGAAACCCATCACCACCTTGCAGCACAAGGGGGTCAGGTATGAATGGACAGAGGAATGTGATACTGCATTCATCGAGCTTGAGAGGTTACTAACCAGTGCGCCAATTCTACGAGTGTCGGATATGGAAAAAGACTTCACAATCTGCACAGATGCCTTGAAGAAAGGATTGGGGGTCGTGCTAATGTAGGATGGGGGAGTGATAGCATATGCGTCAAGAAAGTTGAAGCAACATGAGGAGCTTTACGCTACTCATGATCTAGAGTTGGCAGCTATAATGCTAGCTCTAAAGCTTTAGAGGCATTATCTAGTGGGGTGAAGCTTTGAGCTCAAAACAGACCATGAAAGCCTAAAGCATATGTTCACTCAAAGGGATCTCAATGCCAGGCAGAGGCAATGGAGTGAGTTTATGAGTGAGTATGATTTTGGAATTTTGTACATCAAGGGAAAGGAGAATGTGGTCGTGGATGCCCTGAGCAGGAAACCACGTGTCTTCTCCTTGGTACCCTTAGAAGTTAATCTGAGGGAGCAAGTGTTGGGGCAACTTCTTGGAGATAGTTGGTATTTAAAGGTTACTTCAACCCTCCAGAGTGGGAGGCAGTTAGAACCCAAGTATGAAGGATATAGTCTTGAAGCAGAGGGATTGTTAAGATATCACGGAAGGACGTACATGCTTGAAGGTGGATATTCGAAGCATCATATTCAAGGAAGCCCATAGAGCACTTTATTGTGCATATTCGGGTGTGAAGAAGATTTTTTTTTGGGTAGGCATGAAGCGTGATGTAGTCCATTTCGTCGCCAAGTGCCTAGAGTGTCAACAAGTGAAGGCTAACCACCACCACCCGGCAGGTCTCCTACAACCGTATGATGTTCCTATGTCCAAGTGGGAAGTCATTTCTATGGATTTTTTCGTGGGATTGCCACTCACATCGCATAGACACAATGCCATTCTTGTGATAGTTGATAAGTTGACCAAGAGTGCTCATTTTATTCTGGTTAGTGACACTTATGATGTCACTAATGTGGCACGTGTGTTTATAAGTGAGGTCATCCATCTGCATGGGTTACCCAAGAAGATCATTTCAGATAGGGACTCTTGATTCACATCTAGGTTTTGGACAAGTTTGTAGTCAACGTTGGGAACTCAATTGAACTTAAGCACAACATATCATCCCAAAACATATGGGCAAACTGAGAGAGTAAATCAGGTTATGGAAGACATGCTTAGTGTTGGAGCCGCCTTTGTTTTTTTTAGCCTTTTTTAAATTTTATATCCTAACACTTGAAATCGAAAGTTGGTTTTGGTGTTCTCCTTTATTTTCCCCAAATTCTCAGGAGTCTCATCACGCAAGCAGCAATGGCTATCATACTCTTAAGGCACGATTTATTTTCTTTTAATCGTTTAAACGAGTCTCTCCTTTTTACCTCAAGATGTCGCATGTCGGAAGTTATAGATCACATAGTTTACAAGTCTCGAGGGGCGAAACGGCGAACTAGTTTTAAAAAGTTTACCCAGATCATTACCGAGAGTAAAAAATACTCTAAACCGCAGTTAAGCATCATCAGGATTTCGTGTCTCGACGTTTGCTAGCTCCCAAAGTCTTACCGTCGTAACCCCAATAGCCGAAACCGCGAGATTCTTGTTTTAGTAACCCGAGTTAATGTTAAAGGTAAAAAGTTTAGCCGCGGTTAAGCTCTGTCGAGAATTCGCAACTCGGCATATTTTCCCTCAAAAGTTATACCTTCGAAGCCCCGAGTCGCGAAGTCGTGATAAAAATAGAAACGTAATTAATTAAACACTTAATCTGGTTTTATCCTCCAATTTAATTAGATCATATCATCGTGATCTCGCGATTTCGCAACTCGGCATAGCCGACCTGAAATGCGACCCGAGCTGCTCCAGCTTCTCTCTCTCTGACAGATAAGTTTTCTGATACTTGATCAATAAGCAGACAATTGTCTCGAATCGTCTCTACCTTGGCAAGTAAACTTCGCTGGGCTGCAGAAACCCTACTCCGAATCTCCATAGCCTGGGACTGGAATATCTCGATATTTATAACTCGGCTTTCGGCGAACTCTAATCTAACCTGTAGCTTCCCTATCAAGTCTCTCTGTTGGCCTACCTGTATTTGATTGGTCTGAGCTACCAACTCTGCTTGTTCGAGCTTAGCTTTGAGTAGCTCAATTTCCTTTTTATCGGCCATCCTTGCTTGTTCTATTCCTGTGTTTGCTTGGTCTTTAGCAGCTTCTTCTGTTGTGGCTAGTTTAGCTTCTAAGGTTTTGATGAGGGGATTTTTTCACTTCAGCTGATTTTTCAAAACCCCGACTGAAAATTGGTTTGCCGTAGCATACGCCCCTAATGTTCCGGCTATTTTTGTCGTGAATTCTTCCTTCTTCATATCTTTCCCATCGGTCAACACCTTTGAACTTCTTGGCTGTTGATCCCTCTTCTTGATAGAATTCTCTTTTTACTACAACTTTTCTCTTTTTATCAAAGAAGAACTCATTTGGCGGAAGCTCTTCCATCCTTATAGGTCTCAATTCTTCATTGAAAATCCACCCTGCGTCTATGTGCCCCTTAGTTGACTGTAAGGGAGTAATGGAGGCGATGGGGTTTCCGATTTGCTTAGTTGATTGGCCAGGAGTGGCATCTGGAGTCAGTTTTTTCGGCGGATCGGGAGTTTTTATTTCTGGTTTCGGACTCCCAGTTTGCTCTCCCCTGTCCTGGTGTTTTTCTTGTCTAGGTGTTGTATCTTTGGAGCCTTCGACTTCTTTTTGCTGCACCTCTGTTGTTATTGGATTCTCACCCCACAATACTGGGGGAAGACAACTCCGTCGATGTTCTTGGAATTTTAAAACATCGGCCCTCTCTTCGGGTGCCAGGGCTTGTATCCGAGCCAAAACTTCGGCATAAGATCTCGTGGCTCGGAAAATGTCATCCGAGGGCGAATTTTCATGTTCGAACCTTCTTAGCCCGCAACTGGCTAAGTGATTACTTACGACCCTCTGTGGATCGTGCTTTTTGAATTCAACATGAACCAATTTCAGGTCCTCCAGGGCTGCTGCCTCAGCTTTAGCATGCCCGAAATCTAACAAAGAATAGGAACTTAAATGAATAGGAAAAGGTGGCCATACCTTCTTAGAATATCCTTTCAGTTCCTTGCTTATGCCACCGATTACGGTTTGCCTGGCAATCTCAGGACAAGTCAACCTATCGGGTATGAATAGTGGTAAGGCATTTGGAGGGGCAGAAGCGCCGAAAACCCTGAGATATGAAAATTCTGCTTCCACGTACCAATCGGTTATACTGCTCAGATTTACCACAATACTGTCTGAGATCCTGGGTGGCGGGTGGCCGAAGATAGTGACGTGCAACGGTACCATTACCCAGTTAAAGATTTCATATACAAAATCCGAAGCTTTGTCTTCCCACAGCTTTGAATGGTAGATGTGGATGGGCTCAGCTTCCGATGGAGTCCAGCTCCAACTCATTAAGGGAAAAGGCGTTAGAAAACACACGGCGTCCATGATATATGCGGACATAAAGAATGAAGCGATCTTTCCGCTCTCCTTCTGCGCTCGATACTCTGTAACTCGACTGGTCAAACTATCGGATAGTAGTTTAGCCCATTCGAAGGAACAGCCTGCGGCAACCGAATGAATTAGAGGCACCCACTGAAGGAAAAAATGTGTGGTGTCCTCTCTCCCATATAATCTGCAGGTCATCATCGCCACATATTTGAATTGTGGTTCCAGAGAAGATATTGAATATATACCATGACTGTCCGCCCTGAACTTCGCAGGGTGTGAAACCCAATCTTTGATTAAACCGGACATAGTCTTGTCATATTGCACACATTCCTTCTGTTTAAAATTCTTCAAGAATTCAACATTGTATGTAAGGTCTGACACGGTTGGCAACTTGTACATAGCCTGCAATTGTTCGGGTCTGAAAGTTCCAATGGTGACCCTCTGCTCGTTGACAATGGTTCTGGTTGGTATATCTACATGGTCTAATGCCCACCGGACCATATCATAGTAAGGGAGCAGACGTGGCCTAACCACTACTTATGCATTTGAGCCTGGACGACGATCTTATATTTGGTGATCAGGTCGTCTTTTTCATTTTCACTGGAATCATCCGAAACATCTACCAATTCGAACTGTAGAACCTCAGAAATATATGACCAGGTCCTGACAGAGTCGACACTTCGAGGTGAAGTATCAAAAACGTTGTCTGAACCTTGTCCTGAAACCTCAACAGTGACTTTAGACGCTTTTCGCGGGGCCATGGCGGGGGATTCTACTTTAGCTCTCCTGCGATAACAATATGTATACATACAGAAATCAGTTCGCTCTAGAAAGGTTTGCTCTGCGTAGAATAGGAATGAAATTTATGACAACAAATAAAAGATCCATGCCTTCGACCATTTAAAACTAGGTCGTCCTTAGGAACAGAACGGTCAAATCATTCTTAAATATAAATTTAGCAATAAAAACCAAATCCTTACTTGTCGATTCGCCTCATTTCCAATTAATGTCTTAGATTTTGACAGTACGTAATGCAAGTTGGCGCAAGGAAAGTTTAAAATTGCCTCGTAGACTGTGCATATTAATTTTCGTATTAGAACACTGGCAATGCTGGCTTAACTTAATTAATCAGGCCTTTTTGAATGTTAATTAATCTTTCGGCATTCGCCTCATCGGGAGCTTTCACTTTAACCCTTTAAACCTCTAAAACCCGAGGTTGCGATAATTAGCTTTGGTTAATAAAAAACGTAACCATGATTAGGTGTTTAATTAATTACGTTGTTATTTATATCGCGACTTCGTGACTCGGGGCTTCGAAGGTATAGCTTTCGGGAGGCTTGTATGCCAAGTTGCGAAATCGCGAGATCGCGATGATATGATCTAATTAAATTGGAGGATAAAACCAGATTAAGTGTTTAATTAATTACGTTTCTATTTTTATCGCGACTTCGCGACTCTGGGCTTCGAAGGTATAACTTTTGAGGGAAAATACGCCGAGTTGCGAATTCCCGACAGAGCTTAACCGCGGCTAAACTTTTTACCTTTAACATTAACCCGGGTTACTAAAACAAGAATCTCGCAGTTTAGCAAACGTCGAGACACGAAATCCCGATGATGCTTAGCTGCGGTTTAGAGTATTTTTACTCTCGGTAATGATCTGGGTAAACTTTTTAAAACTAGTTCGTCGTTTTGCCCCTCGGGACTTGTAAACTATGTGATCTATAACTTTCGACATGCGACATCCCGAAGTAAAAAGGAGAGACTCATTTAAACGATTAAAAGAAAATAAATCGTGCCTTAAGAGTATGATAGCCATCGTTGCTTGCGTGATGAGACTCCTGAGAATTTGGGGAAAATAAAGGAGAACACCAAAACCAGCTTTTGATTTCAAGCGTTAGGATATAAAATTTAAAAAAGGCTAAAAAAAACAAAAGCGGCTCCAACACTTAGGATGTATGTTATGGATAATCAAACCCATTGGGAGAAGTACCTACCTTTGGTAGAGTTCGCCTACAATAATAGTTTTCATAGCTCCATTGGAATGCCACCCTATGAAGCTCTGTATGGAAGGCCATGCAGGACACCGTTGAGTTGGTGTTAGTTTTAGGTAAAGAAAACAAGAATTTAATTTTCAAAATTTCTGTAGACAAAATCAGCATGAACACATCAAACTTACATAGATCTGAGCTTCAAAAAATATTCTGAGTATGCTAGGTAGTTTAGATCTGAACTTAGGAATTAATTCTGAACATTTACAACAACTAGATCTAAACCATAAACTTTCTGAGTGAGTAAAACAGTCATATCCGAACTAGTAATTAATTCTAAACATGACCAGTAGTTAGATCTAAACCATGAAGCAGTTCTATGTTGTATCTAAACTGTAGAAGAGTTTCTAAATCAGATCTAAACAGTAGGTAAATAAACATTTCTGAACATGAACAATCCATAGATTTGAACTAGACAGTGATGCTAATCAGAGATCTAAATGTAAGCAAGGCAAAAGAACTGAAAACATTAACTTACCTCTTGATAATCTTACCTCAGTATAAAGGAGAAGAGCATAGCACAACTGAGAGATAATAAGCCACTGAAGTATGCTCAGATAAGTCTATGTGTCATGGATCTGCCTCAAGGGTCAGATCTCTCTCAAGATAAGTATAGGACAGTCAAGCCAACATGAAAAACCTCACACAAACACACCAAAAACCCCACACAGCAACAAACCCTCACACATGTAATATAATCTACCAGTAGAAGGAGGGATGATTGCCTGTCAGGAAGGTTCAGCCACCTTGCTAGGGTGCCACGACCTTCAAGATCCCAGATCTAGGGGATGGCAGACTTCAAGGAGGGTTTCGCTGGCTATAGGAGAGGGTCGGCTGGCAACAGTAAAGAAATGAGAAGAGGACGACCACTTTAACACTTTGCAACAGCACAAGAAGCCTCAAATCAGAAACCCTTAACTCAGAGAATACACCTGGCAGCAGCAAGAGAAGAAACTTCAACACAGCAAAGGAAAACAAGGAACATGCACCAGCAAATGAAGTGAAAATTGGAATGTCRAAGGAGGCCGCAATTTTTTGTCAAAAGGAGGCTAYAGYTGTAACAGAATCTCARAGCAATCYGCCAGCCTTGGAGAGGAGAAAGTGAATGTGTGTAAAAGTGAAGGGGGAGGGTTCTTATTTATACTTTTAGGCTAGGGTTAGGGTAATAAAAAATATAATTAAAATAACATTTTWAATTAATATAAATATTAATTAAATATGTTATAATCAAACATTAATTAAATATTTTTCATATTAACCCCTAAAACAAAAATACAAACCCCCAAACAAGCTCAAGCTCAAAAACCAAGGGTGGGGGTTTTAGGAGAGGTTTATTTAGTGGCAACACATGTCCATATACTTCTCAAGGTGACCAATTAACTTTATCATCACTGCATATGGGAAGGATCACACACCAACAACTACCTGATCAAGGACCAGGTTGCCCCAGAACATATCTGGGGTCTTATCCACCAAGGTACAAGACCAAGGATCAACCCATGCCTTAGACATGGGTACCCTAGAACACATTCAGGGGCCCTAGACATATCTAGGGACTTAAACTGCTTGGTCCCAGACCAAGAACCCCAGTCATCTACTGGGGGCCCTCACAAGGGTCTTTCTGCTTGGTCCCAAACCAAGAACCCCAATCATCTACTGGGGGCCCTCACAAGGGTCTTTTCCATGGCTCTAACTGCTTGGTCCCAGACCAAGAACCCCAGGAGTGTATTGGGGGCCCTAGTCTACAACTAAGGTCTTCTGCCATCCTCTAGGAGAATGGCTCTTGCAGCTGCATTAAATTCAACACTCCCTCTCAGCAAGAGAGGCATTCTCAGCAACACCAAGCTTGTCTAGAAAGTACACAAACTTTGTCAAGGACAGTGGCTTGGTCAAAATATCTGTCGTTGGAACATACTGAATACTAAGAATGTTCTTATGCATTATGTCTCGAACATAGTGATATCTCATCTCAATGTGTTTTGTCATAGTAACAAAGGAATCACGGAGAGCTTTACACAACTCTGTTTATCATAGTGAATTACCGTGGGTTCCAACTCAGCACTAAACAAAACTGAGAGTGTCTTTCTAAGCCACGCTGCTTCTATGCTGGCATCACTTGCAACAAAGTTTTCTGCCTCTACAGTGCTCTGGGCTATGGAGCCCTGTTTCCTGCTGGACCAGGAGAACATAGTTGACCCTGAGCTCAAACAATATCCGAAAGTACTCTTCCAGCCCACTGTATTGCCCATCAAATTTGAATATGCATAACCATGAATCGTTACACCAAGCATTACACCTCCACTGAAATGTATCTAAACCCATAGGCTATAGTCTCTCGAACATATCTCAGAAAAGGTTTAACAACAACCATATGAATATGCTTTGGTTCACACATGAACTGGATGAGGGCACTCATTGCATGATAAGAATCCGATCCAGTATGTATGGGATATATTAAGGACTCAAAAAGTCTTCTACATCTGAAACTGTAGCTTGAACTTATAGCTTCTACAGTTTTGGAAATCATCGGTGTGGATATGGACTTACAGTCCAATATGCAAAGTCTGTGGAGCATATCAACTGCGTACTTACTCTTCTGAGAGAAACATCTCACCTGGATTCTGTCACACCTCTAAGCTCAGAAAAAATAATGCAAAAGACCCAAGTCTTCCATTTTAACTTCTGCTGAAGAGCTCCCTCTTAGTCTGAGCTATCAAAATTTCCTCTTCAGTGAGGAACAGATCATCCACATATAAGACTAAGATAACTGGATGATTTTGTACAATCTTTATATAAAGATTGGGATCTGTTATGCTCTTGGTGAATCCAAGACTCTGAGAAAGTTGTCTATTCTCCCATACCAAGCTCTCGGAGCTTGCTTTAATCCATGGGATTCTTTCTCATGGATTATGAATCCCTCAAGTTGTTCGATATAACTTCTTGCTCAACTTCACCATTAAAAAAATCAGTCTTAACATTTATCAGGTGAAGTTTCCAATCACTGATGGAAGTAATCTGGTAATAGGAGCAAGGATCTTGTCATAGTCAATTCCTCCATGAGCCACAAGATTAACCTTAATACTGCCATTTGTTGCATGTCATGGCCCAATCCACATACTGAGACTACTCCCTCTGAGTCTTATAAAAAGTTTGTCTTCCTGCATGTGCAAGTTGGCTCCCTCTGAACCTACAAGATCCTTTAACTTTGAATTGGTGTTGTATCTCTTCCAGATGGACTTTCATAATGAGGAAAAAGTTCCATCATACTACGGAGTTCTCAAACCAAAAATGACCTAGCTGACATTAACAATTATATGTTGAGATCACAGCGTCCTTGGTCATACAAAATAGATCACAACTCTTCTTGTTGTCAATAGTAGTCACATGCTTATTTCAAATTCAATGATTTGTCTTACCTTGGACTTACCAGGGCTGAAAATACATCTTTTATTTTGCAGTCTGCCACCATCAGTAGCTTCCAAAGACATCTCAAAATAAAAAATGTATGACAATAAGTAAGGCAGTCTATCTTTACCTCATATGAAAATTTTTAAACAGAAACTAGTAAAAGATTTATGCACAGCCTAGCCTGTAAAGACTTTTCAAGATCCTGCGAACAAATCTAAACTTTGATAAGGTCCCCATTTCTCAGAGAAGTGAACAAAACATAATATCTAGCTAGGATATTGTTATTTGCAGGATCTATGAAAATATCTCCTGACTCCTCTTTGTCTGGATTCAATGAAACTTCGGAAAGTGTAATTGCTTTAGAAAGCAATAACCTAAATATCTTATCTGAAAAGTAAACTGTAAATTTAGATGTTGCAAAGATATGCACAAAGTTATGTGATTTCATATATGCATTCCAGCTAGGAAATTCCATGGAATAGATTTGAAATGCTATGGAAGATGTAGATATCAAGAGTCTTGACGCTTGTAAGTTCTGTAGGCCTTGTACCCAATTTATCACTCATGTTGAATCAAAGGGTTTGTTCCCATAAATTCAATCCTGGACTGCCCACAGAGAAGAAGTCCATATTGACCTCAGAGCTTAATACCCACTAAAAGAACAGTTTCTGCAGTTTAGTGGCAATCGGTGGTAATCAGAGATTTGACTGGACAGAGAGACCAATGAATGTGTCCAGTAAAAGATTTTAAGGAGTGTTAGCCACATCAATTGAAAACTGACATGTGGTCTTGGAAAGGGCTACCCAAGTAAAAGAAGTGCTACATGGAGGCATATCAGCCTTTCTTGCTGAAAGACTTGAAAGTCTTGGTGCTATCAGGGTTCCAGCTAGTTTCAGGAGTGGAAGTTAGCACCAGTTATTTTAGCACTTAAAGGTGTGGAAACTTAAGTGTAAATCTAATATCGTCTCCTTTTGCTCAAAAGACGAAAAAGCATTTACTAAACCTAAAAATTTCGGGGTAGAAACAAAACATCTGCTGGAGCACAAGTATCTAGAAGGTTGTGTTGTCGCCCTAATGCACACTTGCAAACGTGAGCTAAGTCCGGCTCACTTAGTGTGCCCTCGGAGACACAATGTCTAAGCTCCTGCCCACACTGTCACCTTGACAGGAACTTCTTCCGTCTAGGCTTACTCCTAGGG
>ML791813.1:0-12587 GCA_009831015.1 Picea engelmannii
GGGACCCATTCTTTATTTTCACCATAGTGATGTTCAGGGGAGGGTGTTGGAGTTACTTCACACACACCTAGGATTTATTTTTCCTCAGGTTATTCCCAGTGGGGGTGTTGGAGTTACTTCACACACACCTAGTATTTCTTTTTCCTAATGTTATTCCTTGTTTATTAGTCATTATTAGTCATTATCCAGTCTCCTATATTTTAGGGGAGAATATTCCACCTGGATAATATTCTCTTCAGTTTTCACTTCAGTTTGATCAATTGAGTGGAGTCTAGATGCTACATTGGGATCATCACCAGCTAATGTGAATTGTCCTTGGGATCATCACTAGACTAGCTCATTACTCATGATTCCCTGATCTCCTCCTCACTTCAATCTATTTCAGTTAGTTAACTGAAGACTAATAGACTAGTTAACTAGGACTAGGTGGCAGTTCACTCCCGTAACTGCCTGAGAGACTAGACTAGGTGGCAGTTTACTCTCGTAACTGCTGGTGTGTGTCCAGATCAATCTAGACCACCACTATGGCGCATTAGTTACTCATGTAGCCTATATCTATTGTAAATTATTCACTCTTTGAATGTGGAATACGGTTAATGAGAACTCTTTCATTCTTTCTCTCCTTCTTCTTCTTTCTCCAATTCTCTCTGCAAATGTGTGTATTATTGTTTATCTAGGTCTATTCTATGCAGGTTCAACACATTTACATTAAGAGGAACCTTTATGTACGTCTCTACCTATGTGTAGAGGTTAGGCTAGTGGAAACTTTTTGGCAGAACTACTAGAGTTTTACAAACATTGAAATGTCTTGTTGACTTAGTGCACTCCCTCAGTAATATTTTCTCTCTATGTTCATGTTGGTACATATCTTTCCAAGGATATATTACATATTGTTTCCTAAGTGGACACCTACTTTTGGATTCCCTTAGATATCTTGATGAATTTGGACAAATTTTGAGTTGAGGTTTTTTTTATTCTTCCAACTATGGGTCGAATATCTGCAGGTGTCTAGAATGGTTAACAATGATCTCCATGGGGGTCAAGTCAAGAAAATTATTTTTCAATTTGTTGAATTGAACTTACACTTAATAAATAGGGGAAATTGTTGTAGACAAGTGATCTACTTGGATTGGTACCTATTTTGTAATTTTCTCTATGTTTTCATAAAATGCCTAGTTTATGGTTCAAATGTATATGACTTCCTTGCCCAAGATGTAGTGTTGTCATTGTTTGAAATGTACAATCACACAGATCTCATAGTCATACTTTGAGTAGTTGCGAAAGGAATTGTTTAATATTTCTAAATGATATGCAACTAGAATATCATGTTTAATGAGAATTTCTCCCATGACATAGTCAAAGGCATAAACCACAAGAACAAGGTTGGCATAGAGCATAATCAATGCTTTAATTTCATAAATGCTTTTTATTATGATTGATACCATTTGGAAAGTGATTTATTTGGATTGTATCATATACAATGTTTTGTTGAGGGTTTTGCAACACGTGACACCCAAAATGAAATTAATTTAAAAATGAATGCCAAGATAAGAAATATTTTCAACTCATAGTTGTCAGTTGGGGAAAGACTATCGCAAATAACCTATATATTCTCATGTGCTTCATGCCAAAGATCACGACTTTATCCATGTTGGAATATAGTTCATTCTAGTGCAAAGTTTGGAGGATTTGTGCAATATGCTTTAAGTGTTCATCCAACATTTTGTTGTAGATCAACACATCATTGAGGTACACCTAAATGAATTGAACTATATGGGGTCACCATGCATCATTCATGAGGTGCATGAAGGTAGCATGGGTATTGGTTGAATTAAAATGCTTTGCCAACTAAACATAAATCCCATCTTTGGCCTAGAATGTTTCCTTCCAAACATCATGACCATTGATTGGATCCTAATGGTATCCATATTTTGAATTTCTAAATAATTTTTCTCACCTAAAATAGTTTAGGTGGTCTTTAATGCATAGAATGAGACAATATTTATTGATAATGATTTTGTTGAGAAAATGACAATCTATGTAGAGGTGTCATGCACAATCCTTCAACATGAGCGTAATAATCCTTCTAGATGGGTAAGTGGTTGACCTACTATACCCTTTATGAAGGATATTGTAAATTTGGTTTAATGAAGTACAAAATGGATATGTTGATGGGCAAGATGGAATTGTGATCAATTCTTAATACTTGAAAGAAAAACAATAAAAAAGCATTAGGGCTCATCATATGTTGTCATCGCATGAAATAGTCAATGCACCCAAAATCAATTGAACATTATAAACAAAATAACTCAAATGTTCAATGAGAAAGAGAGTAAGCCTACACAAAAAAACTCAAACCATTTTCGTATTCAAACAAAGAGAACTAGAGACAACAAAATCACTATAAATCACTCTAATTCAGTTATAATTCTACCTCCAAATCTTGTCCGATCACTTGAATTCCAAGTTAGTGAAAACATTTACCTCCCCACATTCTTCCACCTAGATAACCTTTGAGAATGAAGTGAGTAGTCATGAAATACCTCATGTGAACACAATGGTCAATGATCATGTGCACCTTGCCTCACTCAATGCAACTCTAAAACAGTTCATTGTCTACAACACCACCAAGAACGAAGTCAATGGGTCACATAAGACCTTGCAACAATCACAATGATCGATGATCATGCACAAGATGCCTCACTGAATATTGCACAACACTAAAGGGTTCATTATCTACAACACCACTGAGAATGGAGTGGGTAATCACATATGAATTCACATAACATAGTGTCCAATGATCTTGCACAATATGCCCCATCCAATGCTCGAGATGAACATGCAACCAAGGGACCCGTAGAATGTCCCATTCTTTGTTAGGCCAATTAGGTATATATTCAACACAGTAAGAGGAATTGAATTATGTGTCCAAAGATATCTCTTTTAGCTAAGGGTTTACATATGATGAGCGGTCACATAACAATCTTACATTGATACATGTTAGATTTTCTAAAGAATGAACACAAAATCTAATGAAGATATCTACATGTGGGATGACTCAGTCCACTTTTACATATTACAGATAGTAGCAAACATAACCAAATATTAATGCCAAATGGACAACGATAGGTAAATTGAAAAGGAAGATACAGAGTTCGAGTCCTTTGTAGAGCAATACCATGGATGCATGTTAAAGACATTACCAATAAAAACAAAGCCCCAAGCCCTAATAATTTTGAAATTACATTCTTCAAGAAATATTGGTTGATTTTTAATAAGTTTTGCAGGTTAATTTCAAAGGGAAATTAGGGATAGAAACTAATTCATACCGATTTTGGTGGTATTGTTGGTCCTATGAGAAAACCCCCCTTGACTCTTTCTCTTTTGTAGGTGGGTTCATTGACTTCATAGTTCGCGTGGGGCCAGTTATCTCTTGCTTTCGAGAAGGATTTTTTTGTTGGGATCAATGAGCTTGAAGCACAGGGGTCAGGCTCTCCATGTGGAGGTTTTTTTTTTGTTTGGCAAGGAATTTATTTATTTATTTTTGGGTTTATATATATATATATATATATATATATTACATGTTATGTTATCTATAATTAATATATTTATATAATATATATTATATATAACACATCGTTATTGTATTATTATATATTATACAATTAATATATATTATATAGTAGGCCTAATGGTTAATAACATCTATTTACTCATTGGAGGTCACAGGTTCAAATATAGAGGGAGTAAGGGTATGTATACCTTCGTAGACTTTAACAGTCAAATCATTTCTCGAATCAAGACTTTAGATGTCTCCCAAGGGTAGTGGTGAGCCCATTTGTTAAGTTAGTGGATGTTTGACTGTAGGGAACAAAGGTTAGGAACAAAGTTTAAGAACAATGATTTGTCCAAGGTTAAGAACATGCGTCCAAGGTTAATAAAAAAGGTTCAGGGTCCAAGGTAGCCACTTTCTACTAATTTGATTGTGGGAAATGGAATTGTGTTTTCTTTAGTCTTCATCCAAGAGAGGTTCCTTATTTGGGGGTAGTAGAGTTAACTCTTACATGTTGATATCCACATACTTTGAGATATTTTTATGGCATGGTTGTGATGTTCAAAGCTTCTTCAACTTCCTTTATGTTTCACTGCATATTGTTTAGGTCAAAATATGTATTTTCTTCCCAACATTATAATTGATTGATTTGAAGGTGAATATTCTAAGCTTGTGTTGTTTCTCTTTTATTACCTTTAACATCCTAATGATCCAATATCACTTTGCAACCATGAGATACAACAAAAAATGCATTCTCTAAATTTGTTGACATATTCTAAATCCCTTTCAAATGTCCTTCAATTCCTTACCAAAACAATATAAATAATAATAATGTTTCGTTTCAGAGTCTTATCTAATTAAGGCCTACCTTCTTTGTTTAAATTATATAGAGAGACTATCATTTCTAGGTGAAACTCCATTGGGTTCCCCATATCTCTCCTTCGAACCTACCTTCTTGTACATTGCCTATAATATTTATGGATGGGCTAGTCCATTGAAAATATTTTGGTCATTCCTCTACTCCTATACAATGAGGTGAGTGGGATATTGACAATCAATATGATTAAGATGTTGATAAAACTAAGAGGAATGAGAGTTCAAAGAACCACCATAAATGGAAAATATTTCTGAAGTGATTCCACATGTTCCATATGTAGCCTTGATTATATGAATTAAAAAATGGAGGCTGAGATTTATCTACTCCCCCTTTTTCCATTAAAATTAGAGGACATGGGTAAATTGAGCCTCTTCCAATTTTGAGATGGGTGGGATAGAGGCCCCCATATATGAGTACTTGTTGAAAGGCCCCTATCATGGTTGGAAGTCATGCATGTTGCATACCTTCACCTTTGGTATGACCACGGGGGATACTTCATTAAGGAGGTGTTGGAACCTATGCTTCTTATTAAAAAATCACCTTACTTGACACTTGAGAGGGAGCTAAGAATTATGGTAGTCAACCTAGATGGAGTACTAATGAAAAAATACCTTGGGAAAATGGGATTTAACGTTTTCCACATTGATTACTTAGATCCACATTATGTGAGTAGGTGTATTGGACAATGATCCCATGAATTAGGGTTCAAGTATATTCCTAATCCTATATTTACATAATCTTATAGATCTACCCCTATAATGTTATACCGCTATACACATAACCCATTTAACTCCCAATGACTAATACATGTAACTCATAACTTCTAAAATCATTTTAAACACCTCATCCTTGAACCCTACCACCCCTAACCCTTGTATCCTATTACCCCTAACCACAAACCATGATACATCCATACACCACAACCATATTACACATAATCATTATAACCCCATAAACCCTATAGCCTTTAAGAATTATAACTCCAAACCTACCACTTATAACCCCTAACCATTATAACACTTAATCCCTATATTAATAATTACCCCTAATAGTACAAATCCATAATAGTCTAACCCCTTATGACGACGATGACAATCATGATGAAAATGTCAATGAAAATGATGATTACAATGACGACGACGACGAAGACGACGACGATGACGACGACGATGACGACGATGATGATGATGGCGACGATGATGAAAATGACGATGATGATATGATGATGATCATGACAATGGCAATGATGATGGAGATGATGACAATGACGATGATGATGATGATTGGGACAATGATGAAGACGATGATGATGACCATGGATATGATGATGATGATGACCATGACAATGATGATGATTATGGTGATGATAACGATGACGATGATGATGGTGGTAATGATTATGTAAATGATGATGATGATATGATGATGACGATGACGATGACGATGATGATAAAAATGATGATGATGATTCCATGACTAGGGGGTTTCCCTTGTGTTCGATATCAATAAATCTATTCATAGATTGGGATTCGTGCAAGTGTCTTGGATGCCATTAGCCTTGTTGGTGGTTTCCTCGCCTTTGTACACAATTTTCCTTATTGGATGCTATTCAGAGGGTATTTTTCGTGTACTGCTTGCATCTGGTGCATCCGAAAGACACACATGGTCATTGGTTCGTGAACATGTTCTTCGTCCAAGTTCCTCCAAATCACCAAGCTAATTCTTTGTACCTTGTGCTAATTGATGAGATATGCCTTAATTCTCTCCTTTCAGTGGGTCTCCTTCCATAGACTTCAACTCATCTATTCTGGAAACAAGGCCTAGAGTCCTATGAGTACCTAGATGCTTGCAGTCATCAGTGGCATGTTCTCTTGCCATTGAAAATTGGGAATACATCAATGTCTCCTGATCGATGGATTCTTCAATGTTTGACCTTAATTCCTTTATTCACACTTGTAATAATGTACTCAATGCCTTGATACCTACTTTCATTATTGGGAGGATGTCTCGTGTTTGTTAACGATATATCTTAATGACCAATAATCAAATAAAGTCTCATTGTGTTCGACCTCAACTCCTTTAATCACATGATGTAGACTTGCACCTTTGGCGGATCGTGTAGAAGACTTGAAGACATCAATTCATAGTCACAACTTTTCTGAGCTGTTGCTATCATTCATTGGAACAATACCTATATGACTTCAATAATCGTGGGAGATCAGATTGTACTCCATTGTATACAAATATCTTCAGATTGATTTTGAGATTGGTTTTCACTGGGCCTTGTTCATGACTATGACAGCCTATGGCATGTATCTACCTTTGTATTTCCTATTCATGGCCATGAACAACTGTTTGGTATATTTCCACGTGGATCTATAGTGTAATTCAAATTGGCATCCATGTGCACATAGTCATTATGGATTGTAATATTCTTATGAGAAAATAATGCGTCCAGCTGGGTCTCCATTACTCCACTTCTGGGAATTATAATGTATTTCGACCATCGTAGATACTCCTCTGACCTCACGCATTAGGGGTCATCTATTATATAAAGATTTACCTCACCCCATGCAACTTGATCAGAAGGCCTTTTCCATTTCCCTATGCAGACTTTAAGTCCCTTTTTGCAATTCCCACGGCTAAAAAACATATTTTTCCACATATACGTGCCCTAACAACTATACAACATACGTATACATAGTTTGCACCATTACAACCCGGGTTTTGTGCCAAAAATTAAAAAATGGTGTCGTGTTTCCATGTCACGTTATGAGATCCATGATCCTTGACGTTCCATATACTGGAAATGTTCCGACTCAGCCCTTTAGTTCCATTTAAAGGTTATAAATGGGCCATATCCAAGCTGTGGAAGAGAGGGAAAATAATTCAACTTTGAGAACAAAGTTACTCTGGAGAAATTATTCACTTCATATTGAGTATGCATCCCTTTGTCCTTTTAAGTCTGAACACATTGTTCAGTCCCCAAGTTCTTCCCTATTTGATAGATAACCTCGTTGTCTCTCTTATATGAGATTGCCTTTGGTGGAGGATTGAAGTGGTGGAGGCCCAACTGGAAGGGACTTAGTTTCTCAGTTTTGAGACGTGCCGACACAGAAGTTAATCATTCATACACTTTTGTTGTTTATATTTTAATAGAAATACTCTTTTCTCGTCCAATTAATGTCTTGCAAATATTTGAATTGTTATTCCATGGGAATATTTGTTATGAATATTGATGGATTATGCTATTATATGTGCTAACTTTATATATTATCACCATATGCTTGTGTATATTGGTTGTTGAGGACAAGTTGCAGGTGTATATCTTTGAGTCGAGTGCTCAACGATGGTCTTCTTTGAATGTCTGGACAAGGTAGTCTCTTTATATTGTCTTGATAACATCATTGTTTATATAACATACTTGAGATTAGAGTTTATTTCTGCAGTCATTTCCGTATGTTGTGGTTTACCCCATTCCATAGAGTGATTTTCCTCGTAACACCAATATATCATGTTAATGATACAAAATTTAACCTTAGTAAATATCAAATGTTGTTGAGATGAACCTATGCCAAATCAATTTTATAAGAAATTTAGAAGTATATTGAATCATCCTTTAGTGATTACAATTCACCTTAGCACTAACATTGTGAAAACAAAAGATGTTGTATCTTGTGCACATTAGACATGTCATAATTGACATCGTACAAAAAGTATCATGTGACTTCAACAAAATGAGAAATTAGTAAATTTTATCAATGCTTCATATCATGGTTATTCTTTCCCTGAATATGGGTCTCCACCTTAAAAAAACTAATACCTACAATATTTTAAAGACTAATGGAATTTACACTGCTAAAAGATTTGGAATATCAAATGTTTATGGGTATTGATATTTTTAACTAGCTTCACAAATAACTCCAATAATAGAAAGAAATGCATGACATGGACAAAATTTCTAGGATACGCATAAATAAAATTAATCAAAAAAATATACCTAGATTTCTTGAACTTTCTGGTAGGCCCTTTTTAAATTTTTTCTTCCATAAAGAAATCTATAAAATGAGGGAAATAAATAGAAGAAGAAGAGGGATTAATTCTAGCTTCAACAATATATTCTTTTCCTTTAACCCCACATAAAAATTACCTTCACATATAACATATAGCTATCTAGTTACCTGAAATGTTAGCCAAAATAAATTCTACCTAATACCCAATAATTAACCACATATTAGTTTTATTTTTTTAGCTAACAAGTTCATAGTAATTTCCTAAGGTAATTATAAAATTATTCCACACACACACACACACACACACACACACACACACATAACACATTATATTAAAATTGCACAAATGAAAATTTACCTGAAACCAATTGATTTTCTCCCTCCAACAACTCCACTTGCCAACACAAAACACTAACCAATTTACTACCCAAACTTATCTAGGGAGAAATTCTCTCCTTGGAATCCCAATCTATAAGATCTCACATACAATACTCATATACAAAAATAGAGAGATAATAGGAAAGTTAAGGAAGATAATCCTCTCTTCCTTCCAACACCACTCAGATCTTACTCAACCAACCAAAGATAACCTAGATATCTAATTCAAAAACTCCATAGTCATTTTGGAAACATCTAATTACTAGCTAAGTTTCCCCCCTCATACCATGGGGGTCATCCTATATTTATTGGCTTTGAGAGGGGTGAAACCTCACCCTCTCATGCAAAATTAGTCCTTTTTTTTTTAAATTGAAATATTTTGTACTATTCACCACCCCCTTGAGGTGGCAATCCCACTTTTTTTCTATTTTTAGACAAATAATTGTTTATCCTAATATTTACCAGCCCATGTGTCATTTTTGGGAAATTATTATTATTCGTTTTTAAAACTTAAATATTTGATCTTTTTGGTTAAAACAATATTGTTGGAAAGTTGGTTGTTATTGATGTAAACCCTATAATAAGTTCAGAAGCCCTTATAAGTGATGGGTCTATTTGAAGAAATCTCCAAAGTGGTCCCCTTATGGCATAGATTTAAGCATGGATCTCACAGGAAGATGCTTTGAAGAATCCTACAAGAAGCCCCAGAAATATGGTTAAGTGGTTAAGAAGCCTGAGATGTTTGGTCATGAAGCCTGAAGTTGATTGAAGAAAAAGAGTATGGAGGACATTGCAAATGTATGCAAAAAATTCATTGATTGATAGCCTTTGTGAAGTCGTCTCCAAAAATAGGTGGCACACCACACGGTTCCTCACGGTTGAAGAGTTATGCTCTCTTAAAGCTGAAGCCTTGAAGTATGGTCAAGAAGCTCCATATATAAGGTCAAGAACTTATAAGTTGGCCCTAAAGTCAAGTAAAGAAGAAAAAGTAGTTKCAAACAAGAAGTTACAAGTCGGYCCTAAAGTCAAGTAAATGAGGTACTTGGAAAAGTATAAATACACATTAGGAACCTCTCATTTTCATCATTCAATCATTTGATCTMTTAGCACACTCTTGGTAGTGAATTTCATAGGGAAGATGAAGTGAAGAAGGGTGAAATTCCAAGGGAAGATGAAGTTTTGTGATGATGTGTTCTAAGGTATGTTTTCTAAATTTCACCTTGAAGCATGGTCAATAAGCCCCATATATAATGTCAAGAACTTATAGTTGGCCCTAAAGTCAAGTAAAGAAGAAAAAGTTGTTGCAAACAAGAAGTTACAAGTCGACCCTAAATTCAAGTAAAGGAGGTACTTGGAAAAGTATAAATACACATTAGGAACCTCTCATTTTCATCATTCAATCATTTGATCTCTTAGCACACTCTTGGTAGTGAATTTCATAGGGAAGATGAAGTGAATAAGGGTGAAATTCCAAGGGAAGATGAAGTCATGTGATGATGTGTTCTAAGGTATGTTTTCTAAATGTCATCTTACCATTTTTGCTATAATTTTTTTTTCTAGAATGATTCATATAGTGAAACTTGTAGGATCTTGAGAAGAAATATTAAGGTACCTTTGGTATGAATTTCAGCTTCTGGTTCATTGTACTTTTGGAGATACACTCTGTGGAAGATAAGGTTTTTGACTAGTCCTGTAACTAATCTCAAAAAGGTGTTCCGGGTAAAACAATCATAAATTATTCACAGAGGATCCAAATTCTATGATACCAATTCCATTGGGAAGACTGCATTCTATAATATTTTTTCCATGAATTGTAGAATCATATAGAAAATATTGATCCCATGGCATGCTTTACAAATTCACTCTCCATAATAGGCCATAATTTAGGAAGGTTTTCCATTTTCACTATATCTCTTTTTCTATGATGTATCAAGGAGAAAAACATGGAGGAATTTTAGAGAAGATATCAAAGAATATTGGGTATAAGTTTCATACCTTTATTAATTACAGGTACAAAGTTACACTTGTTGGAAGTTAGGTTTTGTGACTAATCCAGAAACTAGTTGTCGAGATAAATTTAAGAAGTGATGTTGGGGTTTATATGTGGACCTAGGATATTTATGTGGACCCAGTTTCTAAGTGGACCGAGTTTAATGATGTTGATCTAGTTTTGATGATGTTGATGTGTCACTTGTGGTGTATCTTGTTTTGATGATGTTGATGTATCAGTTGTGGTGGATCTTGTTTTGATGACGATGATGTATCAATTATAGTGGATCTAGTTTTAATAATGATGATGTATCAATTATGGTGGATATAATTTTGATGATGATGTGGCATCATTTGTAGTGGATCCAATTTTGATGATGATGATGTATCGGTATCAATGATAGTTACAGTAACATATTGAGTTTGGTTTTGATGATGATGATGTATCAGTATCAATAATAGTTATAGTGACTGGTTGATTCTAGAGTATCAATATCAATGAAAATTACAATGACAGGTTGAGTTTGGTTTGATGATGATGATGTTTCAGTGAAAACAATAGTGACAGGTTGAGTCTTCATTTATATTTCAGGGAGGGAGGAAGGGGCAAGGAAAGGGGGTTGGAGCCTCCTTCCGATTGGAGCTAAAGAATATAGGGATTCATGGCTTCCTTTAGGTTGGAGCCTGTAAATCAGGGGGTTGGATACTCCTTCCAGTTGGAGTTGGACAATTCAGGGAGTTGTAGCTTCCTTCAGGTTGGAGCCTGTAAACTAGAGGGTTGTGTTGATGGGCGAAATTGACCGTCCGTCAACTGGAAGAACGAGTCCGGTCCGGGGTTGTCTAAATAACCCAAGCCGTTTGGTGTAACTTGTTCTCACGGGTTTAATGGCTCCGTTAGCCAATCTAAGAATCCTAAAAGAAACAAATAAAAGAAAGAAATAACTAAATAATTACTAAACACTATATATATGTACATATGTTCTAATGTAACTATAGTAGTTGTATTTAAGCAGAATATATACAAGTCTCTTTTGTTTACATGATTTACAAGATACAATTTTTAATCAAAACTTACGAAAATCGATGTGAAAAATGATTGCTTCTAGGAAGCAGATAAAGAAAACACATAAAAATATTTATTGTTTTTCCTTTATAAATTTAAAAGAATCTTGCACAAAATTCAATGAAACATGAACATGTAGAAAATCAAAGTTGAACCATACATTCATTGTTTCATTCATAAACAACTTAACTAAATAACACACATAATAACCTGTCGCTAATCAACAAAACTGGTATTTATTTTTCTGTGTTGTATGAGCTCCTGCATGTACTGTTATTAAGGGAAACCTATAACAAAACAATATTAGCACTTCCCGAATACATTCAAAGAAGTATTTGACATCGGAGTAAATTAATAACAACAGGAAGACAACTAATTAAAAATCGTGTGATCTTAAGATAATCAATATTTAAGAACGAAAGAAAACTCAATTTTGGGTATTGATATTATCCATCATTTAACATTAGAAATAAATTCCATAATAATCAAATGATCGATTGATCACACACACAAAAAAAATGGAATAAGAAATTATGGGCATCATATAACATTTAACAGTATGAAAACACCATATGATGACAAGCTAAAGCTAAAATCAACCATAATAACATTTTCATAATACAACAATAATGAAAGAATGAAATGGAATAAGTATCACACAGGTCTAAAGCCAAAGATGAATTACTTTCCCATATTCTTTCTCAAAATCACATG
>ML791813.1:21123-35550 GCA_009831015.1 Picea engelmannii
CCAAGGATCAGGAACCAGGAGGTGCCATCTGCAAAATAACAAATGTCTCACCGAGGCGGGCATACCCATGCTCGGGATAAAATAGAACCATGGCTACCAATCAAATACACTATAGATCCATGTCAAATAACTATAAAGAGTAGCCGCGAATAATACACAGTGGAGCTACATCTCGAAATCAGAAAGATATACATATAGAGTATCCATCTTCTAGAAGCTGATTAGGCCTGATGGTTGTACTTCAGAGCTCGAGCAACAACTTAAAAATCTTCTAAAACTCAGGTAGGAGTGTAATATGAGTGTACGACTGCACTACCCAGAGGTCTTCGACGACTCGTCGGTTATGGACTTGATAATCTTGATGATCGGACTGAAGGCTTCAGTGATTTCGAACAAGGACTTGATTGGACGTTCAGGATGGCTGGGTATGCGCACAAGAGACATATTGCAGAGGGGCTGACTCAGGCTTAGTGACAAACTTCCCTTGGACAATAGCACGACAAGTGATAAGACTCAGGCAACATATATGTTAATCATAAGTCTACAAAGTAGGAGGCAATGCAAACTCTCCATATGTTTGGAAGAGTAACCAAACAGTGGAGGACACAACTCTATATAGAGAGAAAATATTCCTAAGGTCGTACTACATCCCATAGTCTGATGAGAAAACAGACAGATGTTCTTTATCCAAGGGCGACTCATCATGCTGCCAATAAAGAAAATAATTTTCCCATCCTCTTTTTGGGGTATATTTGATTTTTTTGTTCTTTTCGATAATTTTGGAAAAAGGATAAAGGAATATTAAGTTACAATGGAGGAACGAGTACTGAAAACATACAAGCTCAAGGCACAAGGACAAGACTGATGTTCTGGTAAAATGATACTCAGGGAAAATCCTCCGGCGGCCAAAGGTGTTAAGATGCAGAAACAAATTGTCACAAGGCTGGTGGATAAGGTAAGCAAATGCGGTTGATAGAACACACAATGGTAACGTCCTTCGATGTAATTTTAACGATCCCAGAGAAGGTAAGCTCAGTGGTTTTTCATGTTTAGAGAGTCTGAAAAAGCATAAAAGGAGACTCTGCTGGGGTACCTTTTTTGACAATATTCTAGTCGGTTCGAAAAATGGATAAACTAGCACCGATTAGACGTCAATTCAAAACCATTTTAACGAGTGTGACAAGGACAAGATCACTCGGCTATTTTTCCACTTTTAAGGAGTCTGAAAAAATATTAACTATGGACTCTGTCAAGAATATTCTTCTGGACCAATTTAACGAGTGTGAAAGAATAAGGTCACTCGACGATATTTTCAATTTTAGGGAGTCTGAAAAGAGCTTAACTATGGACTCTGCGGGGGTTTCTTTTTTGTAAATTTAGTCCCTCAGGCCCGAAAAAGGAATAAAATTATACCTGAGAGTACTCTTCTAAAGAATGGGAATTCGATAGAGTATACCTTTGTTCATACAGTTGACCATATGAACCGAAAAAGGGGTAAACTACCGCCGGACATACGTGACTTCAAATTTCAGTTTAAGGAGCGTGAAGGGCCACAAGATCGCTCGACAATCTTTTCATTTTTAGAGGGTCTGAAAAGGGCTTAAAAGGAGACCCACTATTTTTTGGGAGTCCTGAGGGTGAGACAAAGAGTGAAAAAGACTCATGCAAATGAGGCTCAAACTCATATTCAGTAAAGACTATACGGACTCCCGAGCCTACAGTGGTTTTAAAAACGACATGGACACCATAATGCAACCAGGACCTACCTAGGGCATTCATGTTCTGGTAAGCTCTACCACCGAGTTGTGACACTTCTAGAGCAGATATGACGGTTCTATGTCACAACTTGATGGGATCGATCCTATAGCAGAAGAAAAAGACAACGAGATGCAAAAGTTGGGGTGGTAACCTAACCTATATGCTCAAGTTGATTTTCGTTTTTTTTTTTTTTTTATGGGCCGTCAATATTTTCTCAAAACTCAAAAAAAATTGTTCCAATACCTTATCAAATCCATCCCATATAACTCCTGGATCACTCTAAATGGTTTTTGGTATAAAGAAACTGTTAAGGGAGGCCAAAAAAGTGACAAAAAGAGGCCAAAAAGTCTATAAATAGAAGTTGGCAGCTCATTATCACCATTGCTGATTTGGAAATTGACTCTGGAGCCAAAAGGCCCCCTTTGCCAAAAATAGTGATTCCGAGAGCTACAGTGGACGAAATGAACTTTTGCTTGGACCAAGTAAGTACAAACTCCCTTATCTAGCAATTCAATACTTCAACTTCGTTGTTTAGTTTAGTTTTTGGGTGGGCGTCGACCTTAAAAAGGTCGGCCCTAGGTACACGCGGGCTGTCTCTGGACATGCCGCGTGTACACTCGGGCAGAGTAAAATCTGCCCGCGTGTACACGCGATTGTCACCTCTACAGCCCGCATGTACCCCCCTTTTATGATGAAAAAGAAAACTAAAAGGAAGTACTGACCCTCATTTACCTTGTTGTGTTGGCAGGATGTATGTCCAGTGGAGGGAAAGGGAGCATGAGGCAATCAGTGAGTTGGCTGCAGCATATCCGAATGTCATGACCGTGTCAATGCAATGCGGTTTACTCAATTTCATTTTATGTCCATTTATGCGCGCACAACCAAGGCTATTGAATGCCTTGATTGATTATTGGCACCCTGATGCAGAGGCATTTATGCTAGAGGGGCAATCACTAGTGCCCACCACCGAGGATATTTACTTTCTGACTGGCCTCTCAAGGAGAGGGGAACTAGTCAACTTCCAGAATTTTCCTGTGGGGCCGAGAAATATATCGAAATTGATAGCTGAGCACTGTGAGGCTGGGACTGACCGTGTGGGCTCCCAGGTACCCATTAGAAAGATTACTATCCTAGCGCTGCAGACTATCTTGTTACTGATTAGGCGAATTACCGGCTCAACAGCCGTGCATCAGGCTTCGTGCGCACAGATGAACTGTGCCATCCAGTGCATGAATGCACAAATTTTTGACTGGAGTACCACACTGCTCGAGTGCATGAAGAGGCAATTGACAGATTGCCGACAGCGGACACAGAGGAACTTTGAGTTTGGGACCATCTTGTGTTCGTTCTTTTTTGAGAGAGTTCCGAGTTTCAGTCCTCGGGTTGTAGTACGAGGACATCAAGCCTATTTCCCTGCAGTGTGTAGATGGGCAGTATTACAGCCGTGACAGGGTGGTGGAAGGACCGTTGAGTCCTTCGACGATGACTTCTTTGCTTGGCTGTCACGACAGATTCCTGTTATCGAGGACTACCCGTATGCAGGGATAGATTTCTCTAGAGATCCTGAGATACCCGTGCTTCCTGGTGAGGAGCGAGGGGAGATGGGTAAGTCTCCACCTTTGTAGTTTTTTTGTTTGCATATGTAATTTTTATGTCTTTTTGTTATATATATCATTTTTTTTTTGTATGCCAGAGTATTTTATGGGTAAACGTTTGTTGCATGCAGATGTGGGACCCGTGCGACCTGCCAATTATGCACGGAACAGGCATCGTCCACGGCCAGAAGCCACGGCTGCAACCGCTGGGGGAGAAACAGTAGCAGGGAACCTCCCAGCCGGAGAGGCTGAGAGGGTCCTTAGACGAGTTGAGCGGAACTTCACTGTGCTCACTTGCACAGTCCCGATGGCAGAGATAGAGGACCTGCCACCATCCATGCAGCCTCATGTTGTGGGGACACCTCGGACATGGGTCCGATTGTTTAGGCATTTAGCTCGTGTTGTGGATGATTATAATAGGGCCCATAGGCCTTGAACAGACTTAGACTTTTCATGTGCCATGAGCACCTACTTGTATATATTTTTTGAGGGCAGAAGCCCGATGACTTGTTACTATTCCCATTTTTGAGGTGCTTGCATCCATCTATGTACTCTGGTTATTTTATGATGTGTATATATGGTTTTTATATTTTTTGTGTCTTATGGATTCTGTGTGCAAAAATGTATTTACATGTTCTTTTATATGTGGGCAAGATGCCAATCTAAAATTTGATTAGCTAGAGTATCTGTAATTTGGTTTAATCTCCTAGGAACATGAAAATATGAAATATAATCAAAGTTTCGTTCTAAGAGACGTACCCTAAGGAATCGTCGGTGTAAAGTTGGATCATGAACCCGGTATACTTTGTTTAGCTACGACACAACCAGTTGAGCATCGAGATAGACACGAAGATGAGAGATACCCAATGACAAGGCGTCACGAAGAAACTCAATAACTGCACTATACTCAACGACATTATTTGTGGTGTCACCTAAGCATATACCTCCAGAAGATAACAACCGACCCTGAGGTGTAAAGATTACCTAAACTACAGAGGCAAGCCTCCGCGTGTGTCGACTAGCACCGCCTGCATACCCAACGAACACCTCAGACTCACTTGACATCTGCCATATTGACGAAATATAACATCAATGACACATCCATAACACTTTTAAAAGAAACTTAAAAAGTAATAGTACAAATACTATACATATGTTACAAAAAGTTACCCACAATGACCTGTCTATGAGTAATACTTCTTGAGGTAGAGCCCATTTCTAGGCTCCACCAAAGCATTCAATTCAAAATCAACCAAACGATAAGTGATCTTTTTTAATACCTCTTTTATAATGAAGGGTCTGAACCACATGGGTTTAAACTTTCCTGCCCCCAGGGGGTCCTTGTCTTGGTCATAGACCAAGACAAGGTCGCCTTCAAAGAAAATTCGAGGATGAACGGACCTATCATATTGACACTTGACCTTATGTTTGTGAGCCTCGTTGGCCAGAGCCGTATCGCGACGCTGCTCATGATCCTGGGCTCCTCTTCTTCTGTCCTTCAACTTCTTTGCGTTAAATCTCCTTTGGCATGAGGAAAGGCTAAAGGGTTGGGACAATGGATTACGTAAATGGGCAGAGTTTCTTCGCTATATTTTTTCCTCTTCCAAATGGTACCTCTACCCCTTCTTTTATAGGCTAGAAGGAGCTAGGGTTTTGGGCAAACCCTCGGCCATGCATGGCCGGGAGTTTCAGTTAACTGACCCATAGCTTTTTGTTCTGTCGAAAACTTTCCTTTTTTCGTGCTTTGTTAGGTACACGCGGGCTGCTGTGAGTTAGCCAGTGTGCACACGCGTGCAGTAATGGGTTAGGGCACATGGGCCTTGACACAAGAGGATTTTCAAAGAGTTGTTCAGCAGGGTTTTGGAAAAGAAGGGATATGAGTTGGCCTGATGCCAGGTAAGCATGTGTGGTGCAATTTAGGGTTATAACACAGTCCTTACTTGTATGATCGTAAAACAATCTTGTACAGGGAAAATAATCAATATCACTTAACCAAAGCAGGTCAAGAATATGTGGTTCATGCTCATCATTTCAAGGAAAATAAATCTCTTCAAAATATGGAACAATTAAGAAAGGCAACTCAAGCAAGCAACACACCTATAATTGTTTCAAATCGAGTAATCGATCTTAAGCAAGAACAAGAGATGATTGTAGAATGGAAAATCAATCACAATTTGCTTCAAGATAAGCTAATGTCATGCAAATATTATAAACATATCAGCTCATTTGCAGTCATATTTTGATTCTATCATTAGTAATGTTGTCTACATGGATGATAGTGGCTTCAGTAAGATGTGATAGGGTACAAATGGCTAACAATATGCTGTTAGTTATCATGATTGTGTTACAGTTAATATTGATGAGACAGGTGCACAGGACAAAGTTTAAAGATAGAGAACAAGTCAGGTGTCCTGTCCCAAGCTTGATGACTGGTCAGTAACCTTTTGGGGACCAAAAGGTCTTTAGTGGGGAGGTGTGATCCAGAATTGGATCCAGGAGCTTGATGGGGCTCAGAAAGGCCTAAAAATCAAAGTTCCCAGAATCTCTTCAAAACAGATGTGTGTGTAGACCTCGATGTTACAAACCCAACACAACTTGAACGGGCTCAAACGAATGTCATATGCTCCAGATATGGCGATCTGTTCATTTGGACAAACAGACAAAAAAATGATGACTGTATGGTGCGTACAGTGACACATGGCAGCTGAGTGTACAGACCGTACGGTCATACAGTTGATGTGGCAGGGTACGTGGCACTGACGTGCACAAAGTCTATTTGGGAATTTGATGTGACAGGTGGACCAATCAGGGAGTGACACATGTCACCACTGCAAGGGTGACATGTGGCACATCCATACTGATGATGTGGCACATCTGTATGGTGCTTACGTGGCAGGTGACATGGAAGACACATGGCTTACAGACATGGATGAATCAAGCACTGACACATGGCAATAGTCTTGGTGTATGGAATGGTGCCACATGGCACCCATTCATTGGCTAAATTTATTGCAATTTTTTTGCGTCCACCGAGTTCGACTGCGTGATCTCCGTCCGGGGCGTAGTGACATGGCAGGGTTGGGATAGCCAACCATCCTGCATATGATTCATTTTATACAAAGGGAATAAATTATATTTAAGTTTAAATGTATGTTTTTGCTGGAGGAGTAAGGGCTGGGGCTTAGCACCAACCCCGACACAAAACATTTACCACAAGACCATTGTATACGACCATACTCCTTTGTGCACATATATAACATATGGATCCAACCTTTGGATCCTAGTCCTATTACACTTCCATATGACCCAAGGTATCATCTTATAACACAGAGTTTTTAAGGGTCGACGCCATTCGGGGGGCCATGACCCAGGGCTTATAATAGTTGCTTAGCGTGGGTGGATAACCGTTGGGCCATATGGCCATGCCACGGGACTAAGAGCAAAGATCCAGGGGGGCTAGCGCACCAGGTATCAACCCTAAGCCACATGGATGCACCCAAGGTGACCAGGAGCCCTAGAAAAAGGGGTTGCACCCCATTTTTATTGCTAAAGTGAGTTTTTACTATATGATAGTGATTTTATTGGTATTATTCAATAGTTTTTGGAGATTTTGGTCATTTTTAGGGGATATTGGGCCCTTTTTGAGGCCAGATCTTGGGGGGAAGTTGGGATATGGTTACCAACTTCAAATGTATATAAGGCAAGGATTCTTGGATCCATGGAGGAGGTTCATAACAAATTTATGCTGAAGATTTTCCATGCCAAAGCCACTTTTATGTAGGGAAGCTGTTGAGGAGAGCACCTTTGCGAGCCTTTTCTGGGAGCTTCGGTCATCCAATTTGAGTGTCATTTCTTTTGTTGGGTTATAGAGATCTGGTAGAACAATACCAGATCAGTTTGTAACCTTTTTGGCACTGCTGTGATGTACTTTTAAATCTTCTAACATAAATAAGAAAGCCTCACCCACTGAGAAAAAGACTCGGAGACGTAGGTGAGATTGCCGAAATCCGTTATCACTTTGGTGTTTTATGGTTTTTTGTTCTCATGCTTATGTTCAGATATGTACATTTATTTATGGCTATCATGTTTACTTTATAATTCTTCCTCTTTCATTCAGCTTCCTAAATGGTTAATAAATAGATGCATAATAACTCAACCATTGTCGTTTAAAAGATCTTTTCGGATCAGATGTGGAGGCCCACTAAGGAGGAAATAAGAGAATGGTTAAATAATAAGGATATTGAGTTTTCATTAGATCATAATCATAATCCAAGGATCAATGTGGAAGAATGGTTACAAAATTATGTTTTTACATATTTACATGAAATTTTCTTCGTTGACTTCCCAAATGTATTAGTAGAGTGGATCCATAGGTTTATTGAACAGACCAAACGATATCAAACTGTGGTTCCAAGGAATTGGACTCCTAAATTGATTAGACATGTTAATGCAGTAAGAAATAAGACATCATGCGTAGTTGACTACTAGTTGGATAGTGTGCTAGGAGGTTACATTACTGAATTTTCCATAGACTGTACTCATTCGTACATTGTTGTTGAAAGAGAATTATTCAAGGGACCACATGGAAGATACTTGAATTCAATATCTATGTGGATTAATATGTTTTTATGCAACAAAGAAGTGATGAAAATGGAATCTAATTGCTAAGCACCTTCATGAACATAGGGAAACTAGGGGCTGAGCATGGAATGATTTGAGCGAAGAGAGGGATGAAAAAAATGAATGAGGAACAGATGGGATGAGGATTTCAAGTGAAGAAGAGTGTGCAACAAATGAAGAGATTGGAATATTCCACAACGGTAAGATATTTAGACTGAATAAGAAGAGGACCATGGATGAGAGAGAAGGGAAGCAAAGTGAGATCGAGGAAAGATATACTAGTGTAATATTCCATATCGAAGGGAGTCTGTGCACAAAAGAAAGGACTTATCATCTTAGTCCAGTAGAAGGGGATCCCGCTCATATCGAACTTTATGTCGAACCCACAACCCCATGTGCATTATGAGGTAAGATCATAAGTTTTTCCAATTGTAGTAAGCAATGGAAGTAATCAAAGTAGTGGAAGTAGTACATCGAGTCAGAATCAGTTAGTATTTTTAGCAAGGAATACCATGTAGAACACAATGGTGGTGGTAGATCCCTCCTTAAGGATGCCTCTCTTCCAAGGGGCTGGTTCAAAAGATCTAGAACAACATTTGTTTATTTGTGATACGATATGGACTGTGAAGAACATCTGGGATGATGATGTAAAGATTGTACAGTTGGAAACAACCTTTAGATATCGTGCAATATTATGGTATATGAAATATCAGAATACTACACCTGCGGGTCAGATGAGAACATTGGTAGAGGAAAGACAATATTTGTTGAAATAATTATAGAAGCCTAAGTCTCAGTCGCAGTGCATTACTGAGCTAAAGGAAATTAAGCAGATAGTAAATGAGTTAGTATGGTACTTTGAACAAAGGTTTAAAATATTGAAAGATTGGTTAACATTTAAAATTCTAGATGAATAACACAAAGAATGGTTTATTGCACGATTATTTCCACATATATGCTACCCTTTGTCAAAACAAAGGATTGCAACGTAGTTAGGAGCCCTAGAAATTGCGATGAAATTGGAAGTTTCTATTGTAGGAGAGAATAACACGGGGATGACTCAAGTCCAGTCACAACTAGATGCACTGACTATTCAGTCACATGAAATTACTAAAGGAAAAGAAAAGCATGAGGGATTCTGGTGTATCACTTGTAAAATAGAAGGCCATCATAAAGATGAGTGTCCATCACTCCAAAAATACTTGAATATAGGAGCTCCAAATCCATTAGGGTTATGGTGTGGAATTTGCTAGACAGTGGGCCACCACCCTCATAACTGTCCATTGACGAAAAAATATCAGAGCACCGTGAGGAACTTGTTCTGCAACTTTCGTAAGTTAGTAGGACACGACGATAAGGATTTTCGCATGATGGACTTGATGAGAGAGAGTACTACATATGCTTACAGAGTCCAAGAAGAAAATGTCATAGCAGAAGGAGGAGCCCCACAATTTAATACTCCCAGAGGTGTTTATAATCAAGGAGGCAGAGGAGGCTTCAGAGGTTGAGGACAAGGAGGATTTGGTTGAGGAAGAGGACCTATCATATGTTATAATTGTAATCATCTTGGAAATTTAGCGTGTGATTTCCTCAATTCATGCACGGCATGCACGTATTGTAGAGCATTGGACCATGCAACGAAGGATTGTCCTCAACTTATAGAAAAATGGTAGGCAAGAGAGAACCAGAACCAACACCAGAACTAGAACCAAGAAATATAGATGATAGCAGCTGAAGTGCGTGATGAACAACCTAAGATAGAATAAGTTATGCGTACAAGAACAAGAACCAGAGTAGATGTGACAGATCAAGGGAAAAAAATTCACTAGTGGGTAAGGAAAGCAACGAAGCCATTACCATTGTTTAATTCGAGGAAAGAGAAAGAAACCTAGCAGTGAACAATGAAATAATTAATGGGAGCAGACTGAATAACATCAACTTTGACTATGCCACCCTTGTATGATAGACCATCGGTGTTTGATATGCCTCTAGTCTATGACCATTCATAAAAGAAAGATGAAAAGGTAAGTACTTTGAAATATTAATTAAGAAGTTGTTTACAATTAATGAAAAATGAATCTACTTTGAATAATCTACATGAAATAATTGACCATTGTGCCCAAGAAAAAAAATAAACCTATCACACATAGAGAAATTAACTAGGTGCACAGTAAGAAGCAAACAAATAGGGACTTCAGACTCAATGTCCAGATAGGATCTTATGAAATGGAAAACATAATTCTAGATTTAGGATCAGATGTAAACATTATCCAGAGACAGACTTAAGACATGATGGGCTAGCCAAAGATGATTTGGTCACCAATCCAATTGATATTATCAAACCATCATAAGATCATTCCAATTATAAGGTTGACATGAGTAAGTGTCAATATCGATGGAGTGCACAGTATAACAAACTTTGAAGTGATCAACATAGTAGACAGTAGTACATCGTATCTAACATTATTGGGACTTGATTGGGTATTTGATAATCAAACTATAATTGACCTAAAGAAAATAAATATGGTATTCAAAGTAGAATACCTAAAGGTTACTGTGCCATTAAACTCGACTGAAGGAAGGAGGTATGTAGAACCAACCAAGATAAACAAACTTGATAATATGTATAATATGACTGCATGAATGAACGCTTATGTCAATCCTACGAATAAGGGTGTACTTAGTTGGAGGAGTATTATTTCATGCACATCGGACTCAGAAGAGGCTTTGGATAATTGGAAACAAAGACTGCATGAAGTGTTAACCAAGAAATGTGCTCAAATTACCCGCACATTGAGATGGATTGGAACCAAAATAGTCGAACCTCCAAGGTATAATGTACTAACACCTATATAAATGTTTATCAATGAGTTTGAAATTAAGATTCTAGATCAACAAAGACTCTTGGACTTAGATATCGCACTGAAAGTGACTTCAACGAGATGGTGGGTTGCACACATAGATGGGATAAGGGATTGACAACAATGCAAAAGGTTATTGCAAGTCAGATTTGGAATAGAGAATGAAAACACCATACTGAAGTATGGTGGATTAATTTGTCTAGAATGTCATTTTACCAAGTGTACTGCGCAGTGGAGATCAATACCAAAACAAGAATGGACTCACTTATTTCTGCATACTTTGGACACTACTCCGAAGAATCGGTACCTAAAACTAGAAGTGCACAGAGGGACAAGAGATTGGGAAGAGTTGACCAATAACTTCAAGGTAACATTCATTTTTTAAAGTAATAAGTTGATTACTGACTCAACCTTACAGGTTGTTAAGAATGATATTTTTGTGATGGAAGGCTCGATTTCCAGTACACCTAGAGTTACTACGACAGTAGAATAGGTCTTGCACTATTATAATGTTGTTGAAGAAGCCCAAGACGAGCAAGATCCAAGGAATTTGTATATACCAAAAACTAAAGGGGAGCATGTAGTAGAAGGACCAGAATTTGATTCAACCGTATACGAAAATCCCCTAAGAACACGCAAAGTGAACATTGGTACAAAAGATAAGCCTAAGTTTGCACACATTGGAGATTACTGGAGCGGGGAAACAATTGAGAAGATTGTTGAATTATTGCATGAGTACCAAGATATTTTTCCAATGACGTTCTTAGAGATGAAAGGATTCATTGGAGAATTAGGAGAAATGAGTATTCCGCTAAAACCAGATGCCAAACCTGTGAAGCAAAGACCCTATAGAGTGAACCCAAAATATAAGCAGAAGGTAAAAGCAGAGATAGAAAAAATGTTGGAGGATGGAAGTATAGAACCTATTGAAGAATCATAATGGATCAACCCAATGGTAGTCCAATATAAGAAGATAGGAGGAATCTGGATATGTGTAGACCTGAGAAAGTTGAATTATGCGTGTTTACACGACCCTTTTCCTATGCCTTTTACCAATGAAGTATTAGATAATGTAGGGGGTCAAGAGGCTTACTTTTTATGGATGGATTCTCAAGATAACACCATATCAATATTGTGCAAGAAGACCAATATAAGACGACCTTCGCAACAGAATGGGGTTTCTACCAGTACACATTTATGCCATTTGGTTTGAAGAACGCATCAACGATATTATGTAGAGTAGTTGTCACAGATTTCAAAGAGTTTATTCATAAGTTTTTAAAAGTATATTTAGATGATTGGACAATATTTATTCTATTAAAAGATCATGTTGAAATTCTGTGCTTAATGTTGGATAAGTGTAGGTAGTACCAGATCTCATTGAATTTGAATAAATGAATTTTTTTTTGTGCCTTTTGGAATTTTGTTGGACCATGTGGTGTGTAAACAAGGATTGTTAATGGACCCTGCAAAGATAGTTGTGATTTTTTGTTTTCCACCACGAACTTTAGTGCGATCGTTGAAATCCACATTGGGTCTTACATGATATTATAGAAAGTTTATCAAAGGATATGCACAGATTGTAAGTTTTAAACCTGCAAAGTAAAGCAATGCATATAGATTTTTAAGCAATACAGAAATTAATCAATGGCTCATACAAAGAGTACAAAGATATTTTATACCAGAAACCCTCAACCGGGAAAACCTTTCTTATTTTCATTATCTCGAATTTCACCATTCGCCATACAATATATACAATGTTTTTAGGTATTCTGTAGATACCAAAACCCTAATCCCTTAATCCGAGATTAATTTACAAATCCGCTAAAAATAGAAAAATCCGCCCAAAAAAAAATTTCAGGGCGCTGCCCCGAATCCCGTCGGCCTCGGGCTACCGCTCGTTGCCGAACGCTGCGCATAACTAGGGGGGGCATATCTACCCCCCCCTAGGAAAGCTCCCAATGCACACGACAGTTGTCGTATCTGACGTGCCCACACACACACACATGAAATAATATAATACATACCCAAACTTCTCCCACTTGTTGTTTTCTTTGCATCCAGGGGTCCAGGGGATTATATAGTCAACAATCCAGGGTAACAATGCCCATTGTTACTCTACACTAGGAGAACTGTTCTGTGCTCACAGACTTTGTCAATGAATCTGCAACATTCTTCAAAGTGTCAACCTTTTCCAGTAACACCTTCTTTTCCTCGACCATGTCTCTCACAAAGTGATACTGAACATCAATATTCTTTGTCTTTGAATGATAAGCTGGGTTCTTTGCTAGGAATATTGCACTCTGACTGTCACAGTCTAATCTCACTGCTTGTTGTACCAACCCAATACCTGAACACAATATTTGTAACCATACTGCTTCCTTGCTTGCATGGGTGGCTGTCATGTATTCAACTTCTGTAGTTGAGAGTGCCACTACAACCTGTCTTTTGCTCATCCAACTGATTTCTCCTCCAAATAGGTTAAACACATAACCACTTGTAGATCTTCTGCGATCCAAATCTCCAGCCCAGTTTGCATCAACAAAGACATGTATGTCCACCACTCTGTCTAATCGCGGTCTTCCTTGGTAGCACAATCCATAACTGGTGGTGCCACGAAGATACCTGAAGACCCTCTTTACTACTATCCAATGCTCCTTCCCTGGTTTTGACATATACCTGCTCAAAACTCCCACTGCATGTGCAATGTCTGGTCTAGTACAAACCATTGCATACATCAAATTGTCAATTGCACTGGCATATGGAACATGGGACATGTCCTCTTCTTATTCCTGTGTCTTGGGACACTGATCTATAGATAACTTTACACCTATAGGAATAGGAACCTTGACCGGTTTACTTCGATGCATATTAAACCTCTACAATATCGTCTCAACATATTTTCTTTGATTCAACCAGAGTTTCTTGTTTGCGCGATCTCTTTTCATCTCCATTCCCAAAATGAAGTTAGCAGCACCGAGATCCTTCATGTCAAATTTGGAGGATAGCTGCGATTTCACCTCCTTGATAACATCCATGTTCTTTCCTACCAACAACATGTCATCAACATACAACACTACATAAATGAAATGATTACCAACCTTCTTGGAATATACACAGTGATCAACCTTGCTTCTTACAAATCCCAATCCAAGGATGTATGTGTCAAACTTTTGGTACCACATCCTAGGCGATTGCTTCAGACCATATAGTGACTTCTTTAGCTTACAAACCAACTCTTTCTTTCCCTTCACTACAAAGCCTTCTGGTTGTTTCATGTAGATTTCTTCTTCCAGATCCCCATGTAGGAATGCTGTCTTCACATCCATCTGTTCCACTTCAAGATCAAAAGTAGCAGCAATAGATAAAATAAATCTAATATAAGTTAACTTAGCAATAGGAGAAAAAATATCACCAAAGTCAATTCCCTCTAACTAGGAATAACCTTTTTCTACTAACCGAGCTTTGTATTTCTCCACCTTACCTTGTGCATTAAACTTCTTCTTGAACAACCATTTGCTACCAACCAATTTTCTTCCAGCTGGCAACTCAACTATATCCCATGCCTCATTCTTATCCAAGGCATCCATTTC
>ML791813.1:64250-120484 GCA_009831015.1 Picea engelmannii
TCCCGAATTAGGGGTGTTCTACAAGGTCTTCCATATAACAACTCATAAGGTGCCATACCGAGAGAGTGTTGAAAACTATTATTGTAAGCAAATTCCACTAGTGGAAGATATTATTCCCACTTGGTTTTCTAATCCATCACATACATTCAGAGCATATATTCTAATACTTGATTCACTCTTTCAATTTGACCATATCTTTTTGGAGGAATAAGAAAGAATACAAAAAACACAACTATAATAAAAACATACAAAGAAAATATTATGTACAATATTATAAAGACATGAAATATACAAAATAAATATTTTCGTAATGTTTTTTTTTTTTAATAATAATGAGTAATATTTATTTTAAAACAGAGAGGTTGCGATAAAGCTAAGTAATTGAAACGAAAACACGTATTTCTGGCCATTTCCATAAGTTTAAAATATAAAACAAGGAAAATTTATGTCCATAAAAATGGGCTTTCCCAATATATCTTAGCAGGTGCACTATTGAACAAACTCATTAACCAAACTAACAACTCAAAAATATATAGAAAAACAAGAAAAAATAATTACTATCTTTCAAGCCCCTTTTGTGATTTTGCTAACAATTGCTTCTTTTCTTCTTTCACTTTTAGGATCATGTGATTTGTATCATTTGATATTGTATCTTGATGAATGTTGTCTCTAATTAATTCCATCTTGGGAATTTGTTGTGGTACCTGTTGACGAGCGTAATTGACACACTGTCAACTGGAAGGTCAAATCTAGACCGAGGTTGTCTAAATAACCCAAGACGTTTGGAATGAAATGACTTGATGGGTTTAATGGCTCCGTTGGCCAACTAAAGTCCTAAAAATAGTAAAAGAAATAAACTAATCTAAAGCTATAATACTAAGGATATAAATTCAATAATTACAAACGTCTCAACAAGAAAATGAATATGTGCGTATGCTTATATACAATATATATACAATCTGCAAGTTTTGATGGATGTCTTTGTGAAATAGATGTTTTTTGCAATTGTTTATGAAGTATATAAAGAAAGCACATACATTTTTTATTTTCTATTTTCTATTTAAAATCTAAATAACTAAAGAAATACTAGTTAAAACACAATTTGAAATAAGAACAACATAACTGTCAAAGCCAATTTAATTTATTCTTATTTCATTGATAAATAAACTAACAAAAAGAAATAGAATATGAGTAAACTAACCTGCGATTAATCAACTAATGAGTTTATGTCTCTGCGCCATTCAAAATCCCAACTGTCTTGCCTGTGAGGAAAATCTATAACAGGTTGGGACTAACACTCCCAGAAGCAAACTCAAAGGTGTATTCAGAGTAGGAATATGAGAGTAGAGTGATAAACACACATATATGGTGATATTGCAATGATGAACACTTATAATGAAAGAAATTTAATATCAAGCATTCATATAATACATCATTTAACATCAAGCATAAATCAATGATATTTAAATGAAATAATGATCACATATGTAATATATGAACAACAAATTATAGACAAAATTAAAGTGCTGAACAATATGAAATATCATACGAGAATAAGACTAAAGATTGTATAAACGTAATAACATTCCATAATATAAAAGACAAAATGTAATGGGTAAGCACCACGCTGGTCTAAAGCCAAGGAGTGAGAAGCTCGTCCATATAGTCTTGAAATTTACATGTCCATAATGTGTCCAAATCAAAGGTCTCTTTACTACCAAGAGTGAACAATATTTAAACTAGTTCAGGATTCAAATGCTCATATCATGCAAGATAGAGTTGAATCCACAAAAAATGGATAATATTACAAAAATAGTGAAAATAGTAACCACTCATGCATGAGTTGGTTTTTCTAAATAGGCCAAAGTTTTATAAACAGAAAAAAGATAGAACCTACTGAATATTTGAATGTATGATTCAAAGTGTTTTTTCCATGCAATGAGCAGTATAATATTCCATTTCTTGTAAATAGAAAAAATCGATTTGATATTCAGAAAAACAATTGCTAATTATTATTCAAAAGAGACTGGCTACAAAATCATAGATTCTGTAGCTAGTCTTATTTTTAGCAAATGAAATCGAAAATGAAATATACTTATTTCATTTTTCATAACAAAATTGAATGAAATCAAAACGAAATCGTTTTACCATTAAAAATTAGCCAAAGAGGGATCTGACAGTTTGAAATTTATAATTGTTTTAAAACTGGTTGTGTTCTTAATGATTATATTCCCGGCCCTCTTGAATCATTTATTCTCCCTCTTTGTGTGTGCCTTCAGGTTAAGGTTCTCTTGTTTCAACAGAGCATTCTGAGCAGCCAAGCATTTAACTCGAGCCTGTAAGAGTGGAACATCTGTATAGTAACGTTCTATCTAGTCGAGACAACTATCACAGTGCACCGGGGTAATGATAGATCAACGTGGAACACAATTGACAAGGGGTGCTTCATTTTTTCCTGTGGTTTGTTCAAGGTTGTGACTGATACTCGAAAATCCTTCTTTACCCTTAAGACACGGGGGTAAATTGGTCATGAAATCATACTGTTCAACATGGGTAATAACGTCTCTCCCGGAACACTGATTTTCTGGGTCTTCACGAGACAAGAAATCATCTATCTCACGATATGAACACCGATCATTGACCTTGATCGGATTGATCGATATCAGATAATTACTCTTTCAATTTCTTAGTTTTATAGAAATCAAACGACCAACATTATTATTCCTGAAACTTAAATCCGTGGACTGTGGTTTCTTTCCCTTACGAAAATTCTTCACAACAGGTTTATCATTAATGTTTAAACTAGAATTGTTCATAGGCACAGGACAATCCTTTTCTTTTAATTCGGAAATTACTTGTTATAGAGATATTCCAGGTGAAAACCTACATGATAATTATTTATCCACAAGGGTTTCATCAACAACAAAAACTGATTCAATAAATTCTAGGCCATCAATTGAATTAACGACCTGGCTTTTAGTTACTAGCCTGTCCGAGTTAGGGTTTACAATTAAAAGAGGGTTAATTGTAGCATTATCCTGGGTGAAGCCATTTCTGATCATAAAGGTCTCCCAATTGTCACCTATTTTCGACAAGTGATAAACCAACAATATTTTAACGAGTCCATGGTGAAACAGACTCGAATTGATACCCTGTCGCTTATAGCGCTTGGACATTTTGTAAAGACTCATCAACAGGTAAAAAGGCATATCCAACTCAAACCCTATGAAATTCATAAGCAAATGAATGTGGTACATAAAAACTAGCCCATATCGGCCTTCACATGTAACAAACTGCTTCAGAATTAAAAGGAGACTATGCCATCTAGGTTTTAACAGAGCAATAGGAATACCTTTTGTACAACAAGTGGTTTTGCGGGAATCCATGAATAAACTCCATGGGACATATTCTATTTTAACGTTCTTAAACCACCTCTCGCCTTTTAATGGGAGACCTGTCACCTTGCTCATGAAATTCTCTGTTAATTCCAAATGTATATCCCCAATCTTAGCTCTGAAGCCATCAAAAGTTAGTGCAAAATCTTTTGCAACCTGGAGATTATAGCCTTCGAAATTCTTGAGGAACACATCGCATCCATGAGCCTTCAAGTCGTCAATAACGTCATCATGGGATAAGAGATATTGGCATCCATTCGGCTCGATATGGACCACGAGTGCCATTACCACTGTGACAAGGATACAATAGATATCAGAAGGGATTGGTTTAGGTTTCCAATGAATGAGCAACAAAGACATGTCTAAGAAGGACGTAATGGCATGAAAATCGCAGAGTCTGGGGACTATCATAACTCAGACAAGAGAATTAGGGAAAATGAAAACCAGAAGGTTCGTAAGACTCCAAACCATTTCTCATGATGAGTGCCAAATCCTACAGAGTACAAAACCCTATGCGCATAATGAATGGTCTCATTAATGTTTCAAGCCAACAAGGTGAAACGAAAACGCAAGTACATCAGGCCTGTACTAATTTGCATGAATGTTGATATGAAAATTGAACTCATGAGAACAATATCAACAGTTAACCAAGGTTCTTGTGCATTCAAATATTTCCATAATGAACTATAGAACCAATGAATTCATGATAACCATAATACACAAAGATTTCGATAGTGGATTAATCAACCATTTCATAAGATTTGAATTTTAATCATATATGGGTGGATTTTAAAACGATATTTCTAAGGTAAAAGATTATGAAACCAAGCCAAGTTTAATGTTTAAATTCATGCATATAGTCATGAATTAAAAATAAAACAAATGAAAATGAAAACGAAAACTCAATAAGGTAGGCTTTAACCCAATCATCACTTCGAAACTCAGAAATGTAAACATTTACAAATGGGAGGTGATGGCAGCTACAAAAAGATATGGTCTTTTTGTGGGGACTTTGATTGAGAATCAAAATTATTGGTGGCTGCCAACAATGGCGACATACTGGGTGAAGAAGTTATCTCTGCATCACTAGAAAATTCATGTTAGGGTGAATAAGATGAAATGTATTTTACAGAAATAGTTAACAACAGGTCAAGCATTTTGATCATAACTCAGAAAATAACGTAGTTTAGCATCAGATGTATTTCTATCTAAAAAAAATGTCATCTGGTATCTGGCTTAGATTACAAGTGTAGCGATTGTTTATGCAGTTGACTTCGATACCGTTGACAGGGCCACTGCTGCCAGCAGGCGTCCATAGCCTCGACAGGGATGTCATTCGACCCACTCTAGTACCTCTATCCTGTCCAAGAGTCGTCCATTTATGATATGAGACATATTTTCACTTTGATCAAATTGAAAACAAACTTGAGGATATTCTTAAAACCCGGCATTGCTTTGCTGCCGATAAGCCTGTTCAGTACCCCGACGAAGTTGCCTTGGTATCATGCATGCATTTACCCACTGCCAGCAGACCTGTTCAACATCCCAATGGGTTACGTACACTTCCCACACATTACTATGCTTTCAACCCTCTAGAATTTGTTTATAGTTTGTAGAAATGAACAATATTCAAGAGGGTGGGGTGATACTGAAAATCTTTTGGGATAAAAAAAATTTGATCTTTCACCAATTATTCTTCTGTTTTGATGACCTTCATCATGATTTGGACACTTAGATTTCAGTTAGGAAATCATCTCGAGGATGGGAAGGTAAAATTGAGTTGTTTTTCTCAAAACAGGGACAACGTTAGAAGTTTATTAATGACAATCACGTCTACTTGTAATTTCAATGAGAAACCAGAAACACTGATTTGAATAGAAACCCACTTCTGTTTATCTGAGTTTTAGCACTTACTACTCAGGTGCTTGGAAAGTTATCAACTATTGCTAATGAATGAAAATTCTAATTCCCCTTCCACAAATGATATGGTGATTTAGACATAATTATTCAGAAAACACATCAAAACCAAGCAAAATGAAAAGAACCAAAATAAAAAACATAAAATAAAATTAAAAAAATATTTACAAAAGAGCGGAACAAAAATCATCAGGTGAAATACCTCTTAAGAGCCTGGCCTTTCATTGAGAAAGTGTCTGGATGTCCCTCCAAATTATGCAGATGAAAAGAGTTGGGACCCAATTTTTCAGAAATTACAAATGGTCCCAACCACAGATTCAGGGACTTGGTGTGTTCCCTCTTTCCCTCATGAGATTTGTCCCACTTGAGAACCAACTCTCCAACATCAAAATTCCTATCTAAAGAAGAATTTGAATCAAAACATATTTTTACAATTTCCTGATGCTGATCCAGTTTCTGCTTTGCTTGTGTTCTCACTTCCTCTAGTTTTAATAAGGCATTTATTGGATTTTCTAGAGGAGGGCATTCTTCTTCTTGAACTTTCTGCGACAATTGTAGAGAAGGAAGTAAAACATGTGGAGGAAGAATTGCTTCTCTTCTGTATATGAGGAAGAAAGGGGAATTGCCAACAGAGGCTTTTGGGGTTACCCTATTAGCCCAAAGTGCATTATACAACGCATTGTGCCAGTTCTTGTGATTTTCTGAAACTGTTCTTTTAATAATCTTGATTAAATTTTTGTTTGCTGATTCTGCTAGGCCATTTCCTTGAGGGTAGTAGCTTGCAAAATACTTCAGTTTAATCACTTTTTCTAGAGAAAAAACATTCATATCAAGGGATGAAAAGTAAGAGGCGTTATAAAAAACTAGACATTCAGGAATTCCAAATCGAGTGATGATATGAGAGTTCAAGAAAGATATTACCTGATTTGTGTTCACCACTTTTAAAGGCACAACTTCGGACCATCTAGTAAAATAATCCATTGCTGTAAGGATATACTTGCTATTGCGAAGAAGAGGGATTAATTGGTCCTATGATGTCAAGGCCCCATTGCTGAAAAGGGGCATCTACAGTGACATGCTGCAAAGGGAATGCTTCCTTTTTCACTCGTCCTGCAGACTTTTGGCAGATTATGCATTTACGACACAACGCATGGGCATCTTTAAACAAGGTAGGCCAATAGTACCTAGCTCTTAGCACTTTGTGGGCAGTGGTATCTCCACCGAAGTGACCACCGACTTCACCTGCATGAAGTTCAGATAACACTTGTTCTGACTCCTCCATCTCTAAACAATGCATAAGAACAACATCAAAGTTCTTTCAAAACAATACATCATTTATTAACTGTAAAGATGCAGATTTAAGCCTAAGTGCTCTTTTGTTTTTAGGACCAAGATTGCGAGGACCAGATCCATGTGTTAAATAAAATCTAATGTTCTCATACCAAGAATTGGCAGTGGCTTGTGCACACCTGATCTGTTTTTCATTATGTTGATACACAGTTGAGGTGTTTATTTGACTTTCCTGTTCTTCAACTGAATCAACCACTAGTTTACATAGGCCTTGACCTCTAACAATTTGTGTAAGGGTTATTTCAAGGTCATATTCTTGTAATGACATCATCTAATTTTTCCTTTTCTCACCCAGTTCTTTTTGTACTAATAGGTTTCTTACAACTGGGTAAGGAACAATAACCTTGGTTCTGGATTTCAAAAGGTAAGACCAGAAGTGTTTCACTGCTTTGAAAACAACATATGCCTGCTGATCTACTGCTGGATAATTAATCTCTTCTCCTTTAAAAGATGAGCTCATGAAGGCAATGGGTATTTCGTTGCTTTCAACGTTTTTCTTCATAATTACAACAACATAAGATCGGTCAGAAACAAAGGTGTAAAGAGTGAAATCCTAAGAAAAATCGGGACTCATCAAGGAACGAGATTCTATTATTGCTTTTCTAATTGAGTCAAAAGCCTGATTTTGTTGTTTTCCCCAATGATACAAAACATCATTTTTAATTAAATTCTATAACGGTCTAACCATTTCCGAGAAGCTTGGGAAAAATCTTCTGATGAAATTAATCTTGCCCAAAAAGGACTGCATGGATTTTTTGGAAGAAGGAGGGGTGAGTTTAGCAATATCTTGGGTTATTTCAGGGTCAATAATCATTCCATCCTTAGACACTATAAACCTAAAAAGTTTACCCTACTCCACTGCAAAGTCCGATTTCTTAGGGTTGAGAGATATGCCGAACTTGTGACATCGTTCCAGGACAACCCTGAGGTGAGACAAGTGATCTTTCTTGTTTTTAGAGAAGATGGTGACATCATCAAGGTAGACCATGATTGACTGGTTAATGAGGCCACATAAAGCAATATCCATTGCTCTCTAAAAAGTGGCACCAACGTTTATTGGTCCAAAAGGAATTTTCCTGTAGGCATAAGTGCCCCATGGGGTGTGAAAGGTGGTTTTAAGCTAATCTGAGGGGGACATGAGGACCTGGTTGTATCCTGAAAAACCATCTAGCAGAGATAGTCTTTCGGAACCAGACACTTGTTTTAGGATTTGTTCCATTGGAGGAACAAGGTAGTTGTCTTTATCAAATGTTCGGTTTAAATTCTGAAAATCAACACAGAGTCGAATTTCACCACTTTTCTTCCTTATATGGACTAAATTAGACACCCATTGCATGTGCCTAACTGGGAAAATTATCTTTGCAGTTGGTAATTTGTTTAGTTATTTTTTAACAATAGGTTCCAATTTAGGATGCATCTTCCTCAATTTCTGTTGAAAAGGCTGAGTCTGGGGTTTCATGGGGATAACATGTTGTATGATGTTAGGGTCGAATGTTTTCAAGTCATCATACGTCTAAGAAAAAATGTCTTTAAATTATTTAAATAGCTTTATAAAAGCATATCTTTCATCATCAGAACATCCCTTTCCCAGATTAATATTTTGAGGATTATCCTTTGTTCCTAAATTAACAGTTTCATAAATTAAAGAAGAACTGTTAGTTTTACAATTTACTGTCCCTCTAAATTTATCATGCAAGTCATAAAATTTCTCTAGTATTATGACAGATCTGGGGATATAGTTTACTAGCTTGGATGTCAATTCAGGAGATCGAGGATCAAATATTACCGTGAAATTTCAGAGGTTGTCATCGTGAGTACCTTCATCAATGACTGCACCTTGGAAGGTGTCTTCCATATGCAGGAAGTTGATAATCTGCCGGTCATCATCGAATACTCTCCATTTTGTAATGTTATCCGGGATCGACGACTTGAACAAAAATTCAATTGAAAACACATTAGGGGAAAGACCTTCAACGGGAAATAGTTTAGAAGCAACATTGGCCAATAAATCATCTTTTGAATTACTCAATCTAGGAACAAAATTTATGTTGAATGATGAAAATTTATGCAATAAACTCCATGCCTCTGTTTGGTAGCTTTTCAGATGTGGTGATAAGCAATGTATGGTGTTTCTTACCTACCTAACCATGATTTTTGAATCACCAAATACTATCAAATTCCGCACGTCCATATCAAAAGCTTTCCTGAGTCCTTGTAGAAGTGTTTTGCACTCAACCGTGTTATTAGTACATTTGAACTCTAACCAACAAGCAAAAAAAGTCTTATTACCTGTAGAATCGATGAGTACACAACCAACACCCGCTCCTTTTTTGGATTTGGATCCGTCAAAGTATAAGGACCAGATTTGTGCGTCATCAGAAGTACTTGACATACTTGGCAAAGCAGATGTTTGAGTACAGGTTATAATTTCAGATTAATTTTCAGGATCAATGATGGGAGAGATTTCGGTCATGAAATTACCAAAGAAAGTATTCATTCCTTTCATTTCAAATGAATTAGCAGATGTAATGAAAGGTTCATTTGTATCATTCAGATGCGTTATAATATGCTTAAGATAACACTCTTTGTTTATCTTGATTTTGTTGGGCTATCCATTTTCAGGCAACCACAAGTGAGACCAATATGTGGCAAAGTAACCATGCAGTTGTTCTGACCAATCCCTACTTAAAAAAAGCCATAAACTTCAAGGATATCAACAATGATAATATCAATTATCTGATGAACCTTAGGATTAGACGATAGTCTAATCAATACATTCTTAAGCTCACCAATTACTTTCATGTTTGTTCRATCCAACTRAATGATTTTAAGATCATAAAGTTTAAATTCCACATTAWTTTTTTGGCATTTAGATARAGGCAACACGTTTGATGATGTGCCAGAATCGAACATAAAATTATGTACATTCCTATTAAAAATTTCAAAGGTTAACAAAAAAGGCGGGACATTTTTCCGAGTGTTAACAACAAAATTCTGCTGATTTTTTGTTGTTGTCCCTAAAACAATTTTATTTACATTGGCTATAGTTTTTTCTGCAAAGTCCCTTTTGTCTGGAGGTTCWGATGTCTTTTTAGTTGGGACATTCTTAGCTGCRTTTGAATCAATTTATGYTGATTTTTTGCTGCTAGAGTCGCTCTTTTTACTATTTTCAGCGATACTTTGAAGCATTTTCTTCAAAATAAGGGGAAATTTCAGCAGTTCAAAAACATAAATATTATCCCTCAATTTTTTTAGATCTTCAATTAAATCATATTCTAAAACTAGGAATGTTAAGCTTGTTTAATTTCAGTTTGCTTTGACTGCTTTGGAAACACATTTTTATTTKCTTCAGGAGGKTTTTTTTTTGCGTTTTGCTTCTTATGTTGTAGGGGTGGACAGTTTCGAAATTMGCTTGGAAAATACTGTCCGATAAGTGACCGAAAATAAGGGGAGATGAGTCTTCCTCTTCCGGTACCTCTTCCTCAACTACATCTTCAGAACTTTCAGAAAGAACATAAGCAAAATTATCATGTGCTTCTAAGATCTTTTGCAAAGCATACTGTAAACTTTTGAAATTTAGACCTTCTGTGGTCGGGTTTGGCCGGTTGGGAGGAAAAGGTTTTCTGAAAGGAGGTTTAAAACTTCCTTTTCTTGTGGATTCCTCCTTGATTGATCTCTTCAAGTCAACAACCTGATTGGACAGTTTTTGGAAATCTTTCTGTAAGATTTCTAAGTCTAAAGTTTCTTGTTGATTTTTGGTTTGAGGAGGCCTAATGAGAATCTCTATTTTCTTCTTAGAGGATGAAGTTGTTTCAACTTCACTATTAAGATTATCTTTTAGGCTCAATAGATATTTCTCAATTTGAATTTCTTCCTCAAAAACTTCTAACAACGTATTCTTTTTAGACCTTTTGACCCATATGGCTATGTTATTGTGCAAGGCTTTGGCATAATATGAAACAATTAAACTTTCAGCGGGCATTGAATCTGCAGGGATTTTGATCTTTAATTGCAAAAATATTTGGTTAAAGTCCTTCACTTTTTCCTTAGGATTCATTTTTAAGCTGGAGAGTTCCATAACCAAGACTTCGGGAGATTTATCATCTCTGAATTTTTTAAAGAAACAAGTTTCAAACTTGTCCCAATAGATGATGGTTTGGGGATGTTGAAAAAAATACCATGTGGAGGAATTTCCCTCAAAAGTATAAGGAAATAATTTGCATACTACTTCCTCATGTTCAACACTTCGAAGTCTAATGGCCAACATAATTTTTTTGATGTGATCCTCAAAGGATTGCTTTGAATCCGGATCGAATTTAAGCAACCATTTCTCCAGATGTTTTGGTAATGGGTGTTGGGGTCTAGGTACAACCACGACATCTTGATCGAGCCAAGGTCTGGCAGTATTATTTTGGTTTGCAATGGGAGTTGGTGGTGTTGAAGGATGAGATGGTTCTGATGAAGAGCTGCCTTCGTCTGAAGACTCTCCTCCTAAAGATGATGGAGAAGAATCAAGTGGAGATGGTGGAATACTGGGTCCTCCTTCTCCAGGAATGACTGTTTCAGTAGGATTGGTAGTATTTCCACCTAAAGCGTTTTGGGGAAGACCAGTGCCTTGAAGTTGTTCTCGGATATCTGATAAATCAAGGGGTTGATTAAGTGGCCTACCAGGTTGTCTGATACAGGCTAAGGCACTATGCGTTCTTATGAGTGACTGACGAACAATTTCTTGGACGTCGACCCCTTAAGGAACTGGTGTCACTAGTTCAACGAGAATCTTAGGGTTATCGTTTGAGGTAGTTGTTTTTTCAAGTGTAACTTTATTTTCTGAGTGACTACGCATTACGACAAGAGTGCGAGTGTGTGGGGAAGGATTCTTGCGACCTCCACGTTCCATCAATTTAATTCAGGCCCTCCTTCTAGCGTCATTTGTTGATGGGCGTAATTGACACACCGTCAACTGGAAGGTCAAATCCAGACCGAGGTTGTCTAAATAACCCAAGTAGTTTGGAATGAAATGACCCGACAGGTTTAATGGCTCCGTTGGCCAAATAAAGTCCTAAAAACAATAAAATAAATAAACTAATCTAAAGCTATAATACTAAGGATATAAATTCAATAATTACAAACGTCTCAATAAGAAAATGAATATATGCATATGCTTATATACAATATATATACAATCTGCAAGTTTTGATGGATGTCTTTGTGAAATAGATGTTTTTTGCAATTGTTTATGAAGTAGATAAAGAAAGCACACACATTTTATATTTTTTTGTTTTATATTTAAAATCTAAAGAACTAAAGAAATACTAGTTAAAACACAATTTGAAATGAGAACAACATAACTATCAAAGACAATTTAAATTATTCTTATTTCATTGATAAATAAACTAACAAAAAGAAATACAATACGAGTAAACTAACCTGTGATTAATCAACTGATGAGTTTATGTCTCTGTGCAATTCAAACTCCCAACTGTCCTGCCTATGAGGAAAATATGTAATAGGCTGGGGATAACACTCCCAGAAGCAAACTCAAAGGTGTATTCAGAGCAAGAATATGAGAGCAGAGTGATAAACACACAGATCTGGTGATATTGAAATGATGAATGCTTATAATGAAATAAATTTGATATTAAGCATTCATATAATACATCATTTAACATCAAGCATAAATCAATGATATTTAAATGAAATAATGATCACAGATGTAATATATGAACAACAAATTACAGCCATAATTAAAGTGCCGAATAATATGAAATATCATACGAGAATAAGACTAAATCTTGTATAAACGTAATAACATTCCATAATATAAAAGGAAAAACGTAATGGGTAAGAGCCACGCTGGTCTAAATCCAAGGAGTGAGCAACTCGTCCATACAGTCTTGAAAGTTACAAGTCCATAATGTGTCCAAATCAAAGGTCTCTTTACTACAAAGAGTGAACAATATTTAAACTAGTTCAGATTCAAATGCTCATATCATACAAGATAGAGTTGAATCCACAAAAAAATGAATAATATTACAAAAATAGTGAAAATAATAACCACTCATGCATGAGTTGGTTTTGTCTAAATAAGCCAAAGTTTTATAAACATGAAAAATACAGAAACTACTGAATATTTGAATGTATGATTCAAAGTGTTTTCTCCATGCAATGAGCAGTATAATCTTCCTGTAAATAGAAAAAACCAATTTGATATTCATAAAAATAATTGATAACTATTATTCAAAAGTGACTGGTTACAGAATCATAGATTCTGTAGCTAGTCTTATTTTTAGCAAATAAAATAAAAAATTAAATCTACTTATTTTATTTTTCATAACAGAATTGAATGAAATCAAAACAAAATCATTTTACCATTAAAAATTAGCCAAAGAGGTATCTGACAGTTCAAAATTTATAATTGCTTTGAAACTGGTTGTTTTCTTAATGATTATATTCCCGACCCTCTTGAATCATTTATTATCCCTCTCTGTGTGTGCCTTTAGGTCAATGTTCTCTTGCTTCAACAGAGCATTCTGAGAAACCAAGCGTTTAACTCGAGCCTGTAAGAGAAAAACATCTGTATAGTAACGTTCTATCCAGTCGAAACAACTATCAAAGTGGACCGGGGTAATGACAGATCGACGTGGAACACAATAGACAAAAGGTGCTTCATTTTTACTCGTGGTTTGTTCTAGGTTGTGACCAATACCCAAAAATCCTTCTTTACCCTTAAGACATGGGGGTAAATTGGTCACAAAATCATACTGTTCAACATGGGTAATAACCTCTCTCTCGGAACACTGATTTTATGGGTCTTCACGATCCAATCAATTTTTTATCTCACGATCTGAACACCGATCATCGATCTCGATCAAATCGATCGAGCTCAGATGATTACTCTTTCAATTTCTTAGTTTTCTAGAATCAAACGACCAACATTATTATTCCTGAAACTTAAATCCGTGGACTGTGGTTTCTTTCCCTTACGGAAATTATTCACAATAGGTTTATCATTAACATTTAAACTATAATCGTTCATAGGCACAAGACGATCCTTTTCTTTTAATTCATCAATTACTTGTTCCAGAGATATTCTAGGTGAAAACCTACATGGTAATTATTTATCCACAGGGGTTTCATCAACAACAGAAACTGATTCAATAAATTATGGGCCATCAATTGAACTAACGACCTGCATTTCAGTTACTGGTCTGTCTGAATTAGGGTTTACAATTAAAAGAGGGTTAACTGTAGCGTCGGCCTGGGTGAAGCCATTTCTGATCAGAAAGGTCTCCCAATTGTCACCTATTTTTGGCAAGTGATAAACCAACAAGATTTTAGCGAGTCCATGGTGAAACAGACTCGAATTGATACCCTGTCGCTTATAGCGCTTGGACATTTTGTAAAGACTCATCAACAGGTTAAAAGGCATATCCAAATCAAACCCTATGAAATTCATAAGCAAACAAATGTGGTACAGAAAAACCATCCCATATCGACCTTCACATGTAACAAACTACTTTAAAATTAAAAGGAGATTGTGCCATCTAGGTTTTAACACAGCAATAGGAATACATTTTGTAGAACAAGTGGTTTCGCAGGAAGCCATGAATAAACTCCATGGGACATATTCTATTTTAGTGTTCTGAAACCACCTCTCGCCTTTTAATGGGAGACCTTTCACCTTGCTCATGAAATACTCTGTTAATTCCAATTGTATATCCCCAATATTGGCTCTGAAGCTGTCAAAAGTTTGCGCAAAATATTTTGCAACCTGGAGATTATAGCCTTCGAACTTCTTGAGGAACACATCCCATCCATGAGCCTTCAAGTCGTCAATAGCGTCATCATGGGATAGCAGATCTTGGCATCCGTTCGGCTCGATACAAACCATGGGTGCTATTACCACTGTGACAAGGATACACCATATATCATAAGGGATAGGTTTAGGTTTCCAATGGATGAGCAACAAAGACAGGTCTAAGCAAGACGTAATGGCTCGAAAATCGCAGAGTCTGGGGACTATCATAACTCGGACAAGAGAATTAGGGAAAACAAAAACCAGAAGATTTGTAAAACTACAAACCATTTCTCAAGATGAGCACCAAATCCTACAGAGTACAAAACCCTATGCGCATAATGAATGGTCTCATTAATGTTTTGGGCCAGCAAGGTGAAGCAAAAACGCAAGTACAACATGCCTGTTCTAATTTGCATGAATGCTGATATGACAATTGAACTCATGAGATAAATATCAACAGTTTACCAAGGTTCTTGTGTGTTCAAACATTTCCATAATGAACTATAGAACCAATGAATTCATGATAACCATAATACACAAAGATTTAGATAGTGGATTAATCAACTATTTCATAAGATTTGAATTTTAATCATATATGGGTGGATTTTAAAACGATATTTCTAAGATAAAAGATTATGAAACCAAGCCAAGTTTCATGTTTAAATTCATGCTTACAATCATGAATTAAAAATAAAACAAACGAAAATGAAAACAAAAACTCAATAAGGTAGGCTTTAACCCAATCATCGCTTCGAAACTCAGAAATGTAAACATTTACAAATGGGAGGTGATGGTAGCTACAAAAAGATATGATCTTTTTGTGGGGACTTTGATTGAGAATCAAAATTATTGGTGGCTGCCAACAATACCTCAGAATCCTAGGGAGACCCTACATAAGGCAAGGAGTCAGTGAGAGAAGGAGCATTAACCATGCTTTCATGAATGCTAAAATGGGATACAATTCACCCCACTAGTTGTTTTAGGGAATCACATTGAATTGAAACCTCTAGATTTTTGTTGTGTTAGACACCCACAAATGCCTCAACCTCTTGTTATCAATCCCTTAATTCAACCATATGTTTTGTTGTATCAATGACATAATTTTCCTGAGCTACATTTTTCTATTGGTGATTATGCTCAAACTTTCATTGCCACTTTTCCATATAGTTTTGGCATTGATGATGTCACATTGAACTTCAATTATCTCTCGAACAGACCACTTCAAACTATTTTTAAACTTACCCAAATAATGAAGGACACGACACCTAGATTTACAATGACAAGGTACCATTTGAACCCTCAATGGAGCTATCACAAACCCAAACCACTCAATATGACTAGATCATAGAGAAAGAGAGAGAGAAATTCCATAACTAAAACAAGGAAGAGCCACAACAATCAATGTATGTCCCTCACACTTAATCCACATTGCTTGTTAGACTACAATGCCATCCATCTAATAGAAATTTGCATGATTGAATGGAGAAGAATGGTAATACGATGTTGTCACTTCATAACCAATGATCAGTTCAATCCTATGTTGCTTTCTAAGTAGTTGGATATTAAATGATCCATTAAATCTATTGTTACATTATGGGGTGATTTGAAAGTGTCTCTCCCTCATTTATTTTACAACATCCTAGACTTAGTGTTGAATCCAAGTTGTCTTACTCATGCACTTGTGAATTTCAATGCCATAGGGTGAGGTAAAGTTATGACTTATAGAGGCCCCAATATTCTTGAAGGATTCGTCTCATTAGGTGAGCTAGGTTTGGCCCCTTGGGGATGGATTTATTTATAATTTCTCTTAGGATGACCAAAGAACCTCCCATGATTGTCACCTCATGAATCCTTTGGGATTTAAGGAGAAGTCATAAACTTATAACAAGAGCTGTAGTTTCTTTGTAAAACTCGAAAGGACCCTCAGTATGACGAATTTGTAGAGCTGCTACGAGAGTTTTGAAAGCAAGTCTCTACTGTGCTTATTTTGATGAAAAACATGAAATAACAAGGGGAAATTTTGCACTAGATGAATAAAAACCACAATTCCCTCTCTTTTCCTTTGTAATTTCTATATTTTGCTTTTGTGTGGATACACAAAATAAACACAGAGTGGTTTGATTTGAATAAAATTCAGAGAAAATGGAAGAGAGGGAAAAATTAAGGTGAACGGTTTGGCAGGCTGCCTGAATTGTAAGGTTGGCAGGAAGGAGAGGCCAAGCAAGAGAGCGCCTTAATGACTAGTTTTCCTTTACTAGAGTCTTTGTATGTATTTGAGGATTGTGCATGCTATTATGTATGTGGATTATGCAGGGATATATTTATGCACCAAAAACTCTGGTGAGAGCCCATCGAGTACAAATGCCCGATGGAAAACATGTCACCCTCCACGTATCTACAATTCTCATAGGTGTAAAATTTTAGAGGATGTCATTATTTAGGAATAATAATAAGCGAGGTTATCGATAATATGTTCTTGCACGTCACTTTTCAAAGTGAATTCCCTCTATTAACCATCATTGAACATGGTGTATATTAAGTGCATGCTATTGTATATTAAAAATGGACATAGAAATTTAATTAGTTTTTTTTCATTAGATTTAATTTATCTTCCTCCTTAATTTTATATATTTTGAATTAAAAAATATTTAATAAGTAAAAATAAGTTTTTGTACAAATTACATTAATCTATCGATTAAATCTGATGAACCACTATTTTTTTTTTGTTTGTTAATTTGTGCGGAACCTGTTGGCTACGCGATTAACCTGTGGCTTGAGAAACTGCGACTCAGGGGCATCTAAGCCGTTAAAATCACCCGGGGATCGCACCCGGCCTGAGCCACACCAACCCTTAACATGGTTGGATTTTTTGTCCCCGCAGGTTTCGAACCGGTGACTTTAACATCACGGAGTGGCTTAACAACACACTCCGTCACTGACTGTCCTACACCTCAGGGACAATGAACCACTATTTTAAAATAAATGGTGAGAAAACATTTTATCGTCCATAAGTTGGGTATGAGAAACTATGCTTTGCTTCTCATGATTAGGGAAATATGGCACATGATAACATCAATGTCAGAGAAAATGTCATCAAGATTTAGACACGTGTCTTTTATCTTTGACAACAAAACCACTACACTCCCATGTAATTCCCTGCACTCAAGGCCAACACAAGTAATGCGTAAGGAAACCAAGCAAAGGCTTATTTGAAAGATTGTACTATCCTTCATTTAAAATTATTTTTTATTTATTTGTGCTTTATAATATATTATACAAAACATTTGGCATCCTCTAAGATACTACCTAGAACATTAGTTATTTTTTAATTGATATATAAAGAAAAGCATCATGTTTAAACTAACATTTTCATTACTCTTCCTTGCATGCATATAAGTTTTTCTTCCACATTTCATTACTCTTGCATAACCACATAACCTTGTTATAATATTTCCAAACTATTTCTGACTATTTCGGTATGATGTATAAATTCTACCACATAGCCTTGTTTATCACAAATCAAGTTTGACATCTTTGTCATGAATTAAAATACAAATGTATTTCATGGGCATTCACAAGACATAATATTCTTATAAATGTAGTCCTTTTGTATTCCTTCTCCCACTTTTTCAGTAAAGCAAAATTAAGGTGGTGATTTTAGAGTATCACATATTTCTTCATTGTATTAATGCATCATGATATGAAGCATGTTGGTGTGTGCAAAAACTCCATCATAATCTCTTGTTTAATTAATGCTTAATGTAGATACGAATATGGATATGGCCAAGTGATGTAGTATGCAAAATGTATTTAATGTTTTTAATAAAAATAATGTGATGTCAGTGGTTGGGAATATGAACAAAGATGGGGGATACGTTTTTCCATAAGAGGAGAGAGTGTCTAAGAGGGAACCCAAAGGGAAATGGTTTATGGGTATTAATCCAAACCCATTTTTTTTTAATTTATTTATCATTGAGGAAAAACTTCTAATTTATATTTAAGTGTATGAGAGACAATCATTAAAACTCATGTAAGAGGGTGTGTGTGAGATCCCATAGTTATTGGAAGGCATGGGGAAGAAGCAATCAACATTGGGCAAAGTGAGAAGTCAACGGTATTGGGAAAATAGAGGAAATTCGTATGGAATGTTACAATCAATTTTTACAGAGGGAGTTGGACATGAACAACAAGCATGCAACAAGGAAAAGAGCACCAGAATTGGAGCAGGGAGGTTAGGAGAATTTAGGAGCATGATAGAGTGTTTGGGAGTGTATTTAGAGTTGGAAATTGAAGAACCGGGCTATCAGGCCTGAAGAGTGATATCTCGAGTGAGTTGCACTGTAACAACAAGTGTTGTTGTTGGTTGTTGATATTTTTTTCCCAGTAGTGAGATCCTTGGAGTTCCCAACAAAGAGATTTCTAGTTGCATGTGACAGACATACCCTGATAAACTAATGGGATGCTTTATGGATTGAGAGTAGTGAAAGAGTACATTCCTTGGGTTGGACAATTCAAGAGGAAGATAGATGGAGGAAAATACGAGATAGCTGCAAGAGAGTATTAGTGGGTTGTGTGTTAGTGAGTTGTGAGTGGGTTTAGTGAGTTGTGAGTGGGTTGTGAGAAGCACCCTTCTCTTGTGGATTCCTAGCCCCATCTTAGGGGTGACTTTTTGTTGATGTTTAGAACAATAGGTCTATGGTTCGGTGGAACATCCTTCCCAAGCAATTGGTTGCATAAACGTTTTATAAAAATAAGTGATTATTTATTTTATGAGTTATTTACCGAGTTTAATTGTTGTTGCTTAATTTGTGTATATGAAGGTTTTTTTTTTGTGAATGGTTTATTTTTTGCATTCATGTTCATTTAGAATGATATAGATTCATTTCATTATTGTATCCAATTATGGTTTAAATTGTGAATTAAATCGTACCTGGTAAGCTACAGTAAATAAATCAACAAGAATACATTTTTTTTATGTTTTTCTGCAAACAACATTCCTTGGATGAGATGGGGATGTTAAATTATGATATCAGAGTAGAAGGTTGCAACATTGGCCTATAGGATCTTGTTGCATGACAACTGAAGTCATTTGAATTAGATTTTCATTTGGGGTAAAAATTATTATTGCTTGCGACAACGTGGAGGATTTTTGTGGTTTAATGCCATGGAAACCACCATGGAAACCATTTTCATGCAATTCTCTATGGCCCTGGATTTCCAATGAGCCATTGTTTGCTTGATCTATACATCAAAATTAGAATTTATGACTTCCAGAAAATCAGTGCACAAGATTCATTGATCACACCCCGCGATGGATTCCTAATTGTTGATCTGTGATGGGAGTTATTTATCCTACATTCAAAGGAAAATGTTAGGTGGAGTGGTTTATATGCAAGAGAAAAACCTTTTTTATTCATGCTTGAAGAACACAGAGATGTGGAACCTTGCGTAGCTCACATGCAATGTAACCGTTTGCTATTAGAACCCCCACGAGAAAGTGTGTTCACTGGATCAGATCGAGGTTATTGGATGGAGGTTGTGTGTGGCGATCGGTGTCTTGGTAGACTGGCGTTAGATTAGTTTGGTTGGAGGTTGCATGTGGTGGTAGGTGGGCTAGTAGATTGGCATCAGGTCCATTTGGATAAAGGTGTGTGTGAGTTATTTTGGTAGCTCGGTGGCCCAGTGCTCTGGCATTGGATCGAAGTCATTCATGTGGAAGTTGTGTGGGAGTAGTTGGTGGGTCGGTGCCTCAGTAGCCACGTGTAACACCAGGTGGTAGGACACATCAAATTACATACCAAGTGTGCCAGTGAAGTCTATTGGATCGATATATTGGCTTGAGAGCATAATGTTAAAGATTTTTGAAGGCCTGATAGGCCGATGCCCCAATGGCCCGATATATCGATATATTGGATTATTCTGAAATTGTTGGGAGAGATGAATTGATATAGAGTGTGGTAGTCAGTGTCCTGGTAGGTCAATGCCCAGGTGGTCCAATATATCGATGGTTCAATAGACCAGATCGGGCCGAAGTTATTTGAGGTTGAGAGGGAAATAAATCAGTGCCCGATGGGCTAGTAGATCAGATCAGGAAAAGGAAAGTTTGGGGAGGAGGTGGTGGGTGTTTTCTTGATGCTTGATGGGATGGTGCCCCGATGGACCATTGGCATAGTGACCAAGAGCCAAAACCATTTCCATAACAATAATTAAGAAATCAAAATATCATAAATTCTAATGTTTTGAAGGTCAGAAACTTGAGGGCCATTTTTGAAGGCCTAAACAACATTTTTAGCCGATCAAATTGTATAAAACTATGTGTCCTTGTAGGACACAAATTTTCTTCTTATAAACTGATAGATCTAGGAGAGAGATTTCCAACAAACTAAATTGTTCGCCAAACAGATCTTTTATGAAGAATTTACAGCCAAAATAGTCACAACTAAAATTCAATACCAGATTTCTTTTAGAGGGTAAAAATCCTATCCCAGGAGTCAGTTTGGAGTCCAAGAGAAGTCTATAAAAATATCATGGACTATAGAGGTCATCCATGGAGCCAGGGTACCTAAAATGTGTTGACATGGAAAGAGCACACCTGTAGCATACATGGCTAAAAAGGGGAAAATGGTCAAAACCTCTAAAGACCATAACTTTCTGCTAAAAAATAAGAATTGGGAAAATGAATATTCAAAAGAAAGTATTTGAGGAGGAGAATCCATATATTAACCTAGAAAGTTATTTTTGGAATAAAAATTTACAGTCAACTCAAAAGAAGATGATCGATGGCATTAAAGGGAAGAAAAAATAAAGTTATGCATTATTTTCCAAAATTGCATATGTATTTATTTGTGTATAACAAAAAAAAATTTGCATGCACATTTTATGCAGATTTTAGAGGTTCAGGAAGAAATTTTTATTCTTTTATGAGAACCACAACAATGGAACATGATCAAGGATCCTATAGTCTGTTCATTTAAGTTTCTGTGGTGAAAATTATGTTCATTTGTCGGAAAATCCACAGTGTTGATGACATCTTGTCGTCGACGTTTCGGATCCATAGCAGGATCCATCATCAGGACAAAAAAAGTCGTCATGGGAAATTCATAGGTTTTCATGTTAGAATGGGAAATGCCAAGGATGAGTCTAATGCAATAAGAGGCATGCAACAACTTGTAACTATGAGAAGCCTGCAGAGAGAAGTGCAAATTTATAGGGATTATAATTAGAAGATTATGAAGTCTCAAGAAGAGATACTTCAAATTTTGAACATGTTGTAGAAGCAAGCCAAGAAAGACTCTGTCACCAATTAAGAAGCTAGTGATAAACAAGTGACGACTTACAAATTCCATAATAGGAGGAATGCGCATGGGAATGACAAGAATTCAAGGAGAAGGAGTAGGTGACATCATTCCTTGGAGAAATCCACTAGGAGAGCCCATGCCAATTCAGGGCCAAGAAGTATCCCAAGTGTGTCTCCTGTCATGAGATACATGATCATAAGGCTTGAGTGAGACATATTGTTAGGTGAACTTATGAAAATAAATCCACCTTCTTTCAATGGTGAGTATAGAAAGGGAGAAGAGGTCGAGGCCTTTCTGTTGGAAATGAATAAATATTTCCAATTGCATGATTACCCCTCAAGGGTAGAAACAAGAATTGCAACCTACCACTTGCAAGGAAATGTAGCTATGTGGTGGGATCAGCTTAAGAAAGACAATCATATTGAAGAAAAGAGAGTTTCATGGAGTTAGTTCAAAGGATATTTCCAAGATAAATATTTTTTTAAGCATTACTGTGAGAGGAAGCTGAAAGAGTTATTTGAATTCAAGTTGGGTAGCATGACCATGGATGAATATGATAAAAGGTTCTTTTATTTTTTAAAGTATGTGGACTTCATAAAATATGAGAAGGTCAAAATCAAAAGGCTCCTTAGTGGGTTACCCTCCTTCTACAGTGACAAGATAGAGTATGATAACCCTAAGACTTTAGAGGAGACCATAATGAGAGAAAAGCATCTCTACAAGGAGAGCAGAGGGAGGCCAATATTCCAAAAGAATTGGAATGACAAGATGAAAGGAAAGAGAGAGAAAAGGAAAAAAGGTTGTAAGCCACCCTTTTTCAAAAAAAAAATCCCAAGGAAATCAGTAAGGAAAATAAACCCAAAATGAGCACAAGAAAACATTTTATTTTGGGAAAATTCCAAGGCAACAACCTATGCAATGTTGGGGATGTGAGGGGAATCACTTATATAGGGACTTCCCTCACAAAGGTAAAATAATGAGGACTGTTCCCAACATTAAAGAGGTGGAAATAGTGGAAGACATGGGAGGAAGCATGCCAAGGATTTCTGCAACCTTGGACAATAAGCAAGCAGAATATCACTCCCCCATGATTGAAGTGGAAGGTAAGATCAATAATCAACCTATAGAAATTTAAATTGATTCTGGAACTAGCCATAGTTACATAAAATCTAATATGATTTAAATGTTTCACTTGAAAAGGAGTAAGAATAAGAAATCTTGGTTATTTCAGTTAGCCATGGGGGCTAAGAAAAAAATCAATGAGTTGGTTAAAGATTTCCCAATAGACATGAATGGAATCAACACAAAGGTAGATGTATTATATCATTGGCTTCATATGACTGACTAATTGGAATGGATTGGTTGGAAAATCACTATGATGTCCTAGACTATTACAACAAGACAATAATATGTCTTGATGAGAAGGGACAACAATGAAAGATTCAAGGAATTCCAATAGTTTTGGTTGTTAGAGAAATTTTAGCCATGCAACTGAAAAAGAGTTTCAAGAAATGATGTCAAATTTTTGCAGCCCATATGGAAGAGGCAACTAGAGATAAATGGTCAATATTGAAGACCATCCAGTCTTGAGATATTTTGAAGATGTTTTTGAGAAAGTCTTGGGACTGCCACCAAAGAGGGACATTGATTTCTCTATTGATTTGGTTCCAGGTGTTGCCCCATTTTCCAAGACACCTTACAAAATGCGAACATCAGAATTGAAAGAGTTACAGATTCAACTAGAAGAAATTTTGAAGAAGGGGGTATATACACCCAAGTGTGTCACCTTGGGGAAACCCATTTCTACTTGTGAAAAAAAAGGATGGAACCTTAATATTGTGTATTGATTTTAGATAGTTTAATAAGGTCACTATAAAGAACAAATATCGTCTACGAAGGATTGGTGATTTGTTCGATCAGCTAAAAGGTGCAAGGATATTTTCCAAGATTGATTTGAGATTAGGTTATCATAAAGTGATAATAAAATAAAAAGACATAAACAAGACAATGTTCAGAACAAGGTATGGGTATTATGAATTCATGGTAGTGCCATTTGGAATATCAAATTCCCCAACTGTTTTTATGTGTCTAATGAATGGAGTGTTCAAGGAGTACCTAGACAAGTTTGTAATTTTTTTCTTAGATGATATTCTCATCTACTCTCAGTCTGAGGAGGAGCATGAGAATCATTTAAGAATGGTGCTAAATATTCTAAGGGAGCATAAATTCTATTCCAAACTAATTAAGTGCATGTTTGATCAAAACAAGATCCACTAATTGGGGCATATTATTTCAACAGATGGGATAACAGTTGATCCTGAAAAGATAGAATCCATTAAAGGATGGATAGCGCCAAGAAATGTGAAAGAGATTAGATAATTTATGGCTCTTGCGGGTTATTACCGAAGATTCATAAAGGGGTTTTCAAAGATTGCAAGCCCAATCACTTCATTGCAAAAGAAGGGGGTAAAATTTGAAAGGACTCCAAATTGTGAAGAAATTTTTCAGCAGTTGAAAAACTTTTTGACAAGTGCACCCATTTTATAGATTTCATATCTAGATGAAGACTTTGTGGTGTGCAAGGAAAGGCTCGATGGAGTCCTCATTCAAAAGGATCATGTGGTATGTTTTGAATCTATACAACTAAAGGAGCATGAAATCAATTATGCTACTCATGATTTAGGGTTAGCAGTCATTGTACATGCATTGAAAATGCAGAGACATTACCTCATGGGGAAGAGGTTTGAGCTAAGAACATACCATTGTGGTATGAAACATTTATTTGGACAACCAACACTAAATTCCAGGCATACTAGATGGTTTGAGTTTCTTAGCGAGTACGAATTTGAAATTAAACATGTCAAAGGTAAATAAAATCAGGTGGCTGATGCACTCAATAGAAGAGCTCTTGAAGTGCACGTTTCAACTATCACCATGTACATGACAGATTCAAAGGTTTAAATTATTGAAGCAACGAATTCAGATCAAATTTATTTGCAAATAAAAGAAAACTTAGCAAGAAAATTCACAGGAGAAATTTAAAAACTATGAGTTGAAAGAGGATGGAATCCTCTTGTACAAGGGAAAGGTGTATGTGCCAAATTCCATGGAGCTAGAAAATATTGTGTTGAGAGAAATGCACAACGTGCCATATGTTGGGCACCCAGGATATCAAAAATCCATTAAATTTATGAGGAGCCAATACTTTAGGCCGAGAATGAAGAAATAAGTGGCAGTGCCAAAAGGTAAAGACAAAGCACATAAATACAACAGGGATTTTGCAGCCATTGCCCATTCTAGAATGGAAGTGGGAAGTGGTTATGGTAGATTTGATTAAAAAATTTCCCAGAACAATGAAGCAACACGATTCCATCATGGTGGTGATGGACAAATTGACTAAGGCAACACATTTTATTCCTGTAAATACAACACACAAGGCAACAAGTATTGCATAAATCTACATGAAGGAAATTGTTAGGCTACGTGGAGTGCCTAAGGAAATATTTTCAGATAGAGATTCCAAGTTTACATCCAAATTCTACCAAGGTTTGTTCAAAATATTTGGGACAAATATGAATCTTAGTACACCATATCACTGTTAGGATATTTAGACACTTAGGAGTTAGTTAAGATCTACTTGGTCTAATGTGTCATTAGGTAAAAGTGTGTTTCTTAATGTGTTTCTGTAGTATGCATTTGTAGTTAGGAAATCCGATGGTCACGATATGTTCCCGACATAGAGTGATCTGACAGTTCATATTCTCCTTGATCTTAATGACCATTGATTTGTGTCTTAAAACCCGATTGGTCCATGATCTCTATTTAAAGAGCATGGAGGGTTATTTTTCGATGATCGATTGTGAGAAAATATATTGTAAAATCTCTCTGTAATATTTTTCTTTTGCATTAATAAATTACTCCAAGTGGCCGCGTTGGCTGGGGCCGCGGATGTTTTCCCATAGGGGTTTTACCACATCAAAAAATTGGTGTATTGATATTTGAGATGGTTGTGTGAGTGGTTACTGAAAGTGTTCTTCCTCTGTTGGAATACCTGTGTTGTCGAACATGATATCATAGCCTATTTGAAGACTCGCTCCTATTGTAGATCGAGAACGTGAAGCCGAGTTTTCTCATATCCATTTTATGTCATTTCCATACATTTATGGGCCAAGAGGATTGTTCCATTGCGTCCGTAGCACTCATTTTAGTCAGAAACATTTTTTGTTTCACTCAAAAAGGTTTTCGTTTTCCCAAGATACGGTCATTACAGTTAGATCCAGAGGTATAAATCCTGAATACACATTTTTAAAATTTTTGCAAAGTATTATTTTGTTTTATTTTGGTTTTATATTATTTGTTTCTGGGTTTCTACTCGTTTAGATCTGCGTATGCTCTTTGTGTTAGGATATTTAGACACTTAGGATTTATTTAAGATCTACTTGGTCTAATGTGTCATTAGGTAAAAGTGTGTTTCTTTAGTATGCATTTGTAGTTAGGAAATCCGACGGTCACGACATGTTCCTGACATAAAGTGATCTTACAGTTCATACTATCCTCAATCTTAACGACCATTGATCCATGTCTTAACACCCAATCAGTCCATGATCTCTATTTAAAGAGCATGGAGGGTCATTTTCCCATGATCGATTGTGAGAAACTCTCTTGTAAAATCTCTCTGTAATATTTTTCTTTGCATTAATAAACTGCTCCAAGTGGCCGCATTGGCTAGGGCCGTGGATGTTTCCCCGTAGGGGTTTTACCACATGAAAACATCGATGTGTTGATCTTTGATCTAGTTATGTGAGTGGTTATTGAAGGTGTTCATCCTCTGTTGGAATACCTATGTTGTCAAACATGGTATTAGAGCTTGTTTGAAGATCCTCTCTTGTTGTAGATCGAGATCATGAATCTGAGTTGCCTCATATCCATTTTCTGTCATTTCCTTACATTTCTGGGCTGAGAGAACTGTTCCATTGCGTCTGGAGAACTCGTTTAATTCTAGAACACTTTTAATTTTACTCGAAAAGGTTTCCGTTTTCCCAAGATACAACCATTACAGTTAGATTAAGAGGTATAAAGCTTGAATACACATTTTTTTAAATTTTTGCAGAGTAGTATTTTGGTTTTATTTTGATTTTGTATTATTTATTTCCGAGTTGCTACTCTTTTAGATCTGCGTATGATCGTTGCCCCGCGCCTTGTGCAATCTCGACAAATCAGAAACAAATAGGAAAAGGTGAATCTTCTGGGTAAGCTAACCAAGATCTAACCCTTGGTGTCATCGAGAAGCAAAATTATTTTTCTTGTGTGAAAATAGTGTTTTTAGCACGTTCTCCAAGGTCGTCTTCAACAACAACAACAAAAATCCTCCTTTTGAACATTACAATATGTTTTGCTAGACCATTTGGTTAAAAGTTGCCTTATTAAGTAAAAGGTCTTGAGTTCAAGTCTCTCTTTTGTTACTTTTTTTGAAAAAGTTCATGCTAAAATTGTAAAGTGTATTTCATTTCATCTATAAAAGTGAATCACTATAAGTAGCTTTAATATTTCATTTTAGAATTATTTATTTTGCATGCAACTTTTCTGTTATAAAGTAACTTCATTGTAAAAGTGATCCCCACTTCTCTTTATAAAAACGAGACACTTCATAAAGCAACTTACAATATCATGTGGTCATTTGGTTACCATTTATGCCTTTTTTTTAAAAGGGCATAACTCTCACATAAATTTTCGAGCTCTTTCCATTCAGATCATCAATTTCAGTTTTTAAATCCATATTATCTGCATATTTAATATGGATTCTACAAGTAATCTCTTACTTACCAACACCAACTACTTCTAATGGAAATCCCATATGGAGGATTTATTAGGAAGTGAAGGCTTGTACCAGATTACCTTGGGAAAGGAAACAACACCCACTATTGCTGATAAGAAATCCAAATGGGATAATAGGAATGAAAAATCACGTGGGTTAATTAGAATGTCCATCTCTCCTGATTTAATGTTCCACCTTCAATCAATTGATAAACCCAAATAATCTTGGGAAAATATTGAATCTGTGTTTGGTAAAAACAATATTATTCGAGCACAACAGTTAGAAAATCGAGTACTAACTTTAAGTCCAAGTGATTTTTCTTGCATTGAAGAATATCTATCTAAGTTTAAAACACTCAGAACTTTATGTGAAGAATGTAAGATAAAGATAGACGAAGATCATTGCATCTATCTTATTCTTTCTAAGCTAGGTAGTGCATATTCTGTGTTTGTATCTACCTTTTATGCCATGCAAGAGGCTCTAGGGGAAACTTATCAAAAACCCAGTCTTGAAAACTTTTGTGATGCTTTGATTAGAGAGAAAGATAATCTAGTACAAATTGGAGTGAGAAGCACTGTAGGTACCTCCAACAAAGACTTAGTTGTCCATCAGAAATATAAACACAAGAATCCCAAGAAGCAACATCCTCGCCACAACAACAAGAAATATAAGGGTCCCAAACCCACTCAGACAAATTCCTCTCCTAATGGAGACAAAGGAGAAAAATATAAGACTGATAGACACTGCAAATTTTGTGATAAAGATGGTCATGATGAGTCCAAATGTTTCAAGAAGATGGCAGCTTTAGAAGTGGCGATGAAGAAGCACAACATCAATATTGATTCTACTTCTTCTTCTTCTTCTCATGGACATGCACTTTTAGCTTCTGGTTTCTCCTTCAATACAACTTCTACTTCTACTTATGATGAGTGGCTTATTGATTCTGGAGCATATTATCATATGGCTAAGGATAGAGACATATTTTCTACTCTCAATGAATGTAACACCAAGAAAATATTTGTTGGTGATGATAGATCTCTTAGTGTTGAAGGATCTGGAACAGTTCAAGTAGAAAATTGTCATTTCAATGATGTATTATGTGTTCCAAGTCTTTCTTGTAACCTTCTATTAGTATATCAAATCACTCATTCATGTGAAGGTAAAACCGTAGAGTTTTCACCTCACCAAGTTGTAATCAAGGATCTAAAAGATCGTAAGCATGTTCTTGCAACTGGAATTGCTAATGATATTACCAGGTTGTACAAGTTTGACAACTTTGGGTCATCATCTTTTTCATCAGTTTTTGTTTCTCATAGCGATGACTTGAGAAAACTTTGGCATGAGCGGTTTGGTCATCTAAACTATCACTCATTGCAACAACTATGTAATCAATAGATGGTGACTGGTCTTCCTCTTGTTTCATGGAGAGATGGTGTTTGTGCCGGTTGTGTTCTCGACAAACATCATCGGGACAATTTTGACAAACGTGCCTCTTGGCACGCCTCGGGTCCTTTGCAGCTTGTTCAGAGTGATTTGTGTGGTCCACTTTCTTCTCCTTCTTTTTCTGGGTGCAAGTATTTCTTAACTTTCATTGATGACTTTTCCAGACATACTTGGGTTTACTTCTTAAAACTTAAGAGTGAAGTTTTTGGCCTACAAGGCTCTTGTAGAAAAGCAATCTGGACATCAAATTCAAAGGTTAAGAATAGATAATGGAGGTGAATATGTGAACAATAATTTTACAAGTTCCTGCACTAGACAGGGAATCAAAATGCAACATATTGTTCCATATACACCACAAAAAAATGGTGTTTCTGAGAGAAAGAACCACACATTAAAAGAAATGACTAATTGTATGATCCAATCTAAGGGATTAAGTTTAAAGTATTGGGTGAAAGCCATCAACTGTGCAAATTACATAGTAAATCGCACTCCCACAAAGGCTCTTAAAAATATAACACCAAAAGAAGCTTGGACTAAAACTAAACCAGATGTAATTCACTTCCGTGTATTTGGCAGTATAGCATGGGGTCACATTCCTGATGAGAAAAGGAAAGCATTGCAACCTAAAAGTGAGAAGTGTATATTTGTTGGTTATTCTGAATATGTCAAAGGTTGTAGACTTCTTCAAACACATTGTAATGAAATAATTATTAGAAGAGATGCTAAATTGGATGAAAATCTCTTGTTCTGTGAGCCTAATTTGACATTTGTGCCTGCTTTGGCTTGCGAGCCTAATTTAGCAGTTGTGCCTTCTTCGGCCTACAAGCCATCTTCGGCGTTTGTGCCTTCTTCTGTTCTGGTTTATTCTTTAGATGATGACAATGAGGATGAAAATCCACCTCCGTCTTCTCACCTTCCTCTAGATGATTCCTTTAACTTGAACCAACACTAGGTCCACCACTTCCTAGGTGGGTCTGTTCAACACGAGAAGCAACTTGTGATCTTCTCGGTGATCCTTCAGATCAACGTCTGACATGTTCACAGTTCTAGCAAGCCTCTTCTCTTTTGGTTCAAGTTTCAGAAACTCATGATCCAAAGACATTTGCAGAAGCTTCAAGTCATTCAAATTGGGATACAACAATGAATGAAGAGTATCTCTCTTTAATGGAAAACGATACTTGGGATCTTGTACCTCTTCCAAAAGGAAGAAAAATTGTCATATATAAATGGGTCTACAAAACTAAGTATGCATGAGATGGAAGTGTTGAAAGACACAAGGCTCAGTTAGTTGCCAAAGGATTTTCCCAAGTTGAAGGAATTGAATATAATGAAACCTTTTCCCCTGTAGCCAAAATGAATTCCATCTGCCTTGTTCTTACCCTTGTTGTCTCACATAAATGGGAGGTCCATAAGATGGATGTTAAATCTGCCTTCTTTCACAGAGATTTGCAAGAAGAAATATACATGGAATAACCACCTGTCTATGTCCAGAATGACTCTAGCCTTGTTTGTCCCCTTAAGAAATCTCTTTATGGTCTCAAGAAAACTCCTCGAGCTTGGTATGCCAAAATGGACAACTTTCTTATTGCCACTAGATTTGTTAGATGCCATTATGATCCTAATGTCTATACCAAGAAAGTAGGAAGCCATCTCATAATCCTTGTCCTTTATGTTGATGAACTTATCCTTATTGGTAGTGACTCAAAACTTTTAAACCATGTGAAAACCAACCGTAAGAAGAAATTTGAAATGACAGACTTAAGCTTTTTGCACTATTTCCTTGGCCTCCAAGTTTTGCGAACCAATGCATGAATTTTTCTTTCCTAGTCTAAGTATGCTTGTGACCTTCTTCGTCCCTTTCACATGGACGATTGTAAACCAACCCCTTCTCCCTTCCAGTCTGGAGTCAAGCTTACTGCCACCTGTACTTCTCCCAAAGTTGATGCCACCCTGTACCGTCGGTTAGTTGGTAGCCTCTTATACTTGATTCATACCCGTCCCGATCTTTCCTTTGTTTTTGGTCTTACTGCCCGGTATATGAAAACACCCCATGAAAGCCATTGGAAATAATCTAAAAGAATACTTCGCTATGTTCGTGGTACAGTTTAGTTCGAGATACATTACAGTTTAGGGGAGACTCCTTTATTGGTTGGTTTCACTAATTCAGATTGGGTCGGCAACCCTGATGATCAGAAGTCTACTGTAGGTTATTTTTTTAGCCTTGGTTCAGGACCTGTCACTTGGGTTTGTAAGAAACAACAGACTATTGCACTTTCTTCAACAAAAGTAGAGTACCAAGCAACCGTAAATACAAGTCAAGAAGCCTTGTGGCTTCTACAGATCCTTTCAAAGTTTGGATTCCAGCAGCAAAATCCGACCAGCCTTTGGTGCGACAATCAGAGTGCCATCAAGCTCACCAAAGACCCAATTCAACATCAGCATAGAAAACACATCGAGATACACATGCACTTCATCAGAAATCTCATTCATGATCAAGTTATTGAAGTGCTCTTTTTCCCTACAGAAGATCAAGTTGCAGACATTTTCACAAAGTCTCTTAAAGAAGCGAAGTTTTCCAAACCTCGATCTATGTTAGGAGTTCAGGAAGTTATCATTAATGGGGGATAGGCTCTAATGCCTCCTTCCTTTTCCTATTGTGTCACCATTATAAATCCTTCAATCCTCTCCCAAGTTGTTCTTAAGGGGGGATGTTAGGATATTTAGACACTTAGGAGTTAGTTAAGATCTACTTGGTCTAATGTGTCATTAGGTAAAAATGTGTTTCTTAGTGTGTTTCTTTAGTATGCATTTGTAGTTAGAAAATCCGACGGTTCATACTCTCCTCGATCTTAACAACCATTGATCCATTTCTTAACACCCGATTGGTCCATGATCTCTATTTAAAGAGCATGGAGGGTAGTTTGTCGATGATCGATTGTGAGAAACTCTCTTGTAAAATCTCTCTGTAATCTTTTTCTTTGCATTAATAAACTGTTCCAAGTGGCCGCGTTGGCTGGGGTCGTGGATGTTTCCCCATAGGGGTTTTACCACGTGAAGATATCAGTGTGTTGATATTTGATATGGTTATGTGAGTGGTTATTGAAGGTGTTCATCCTCTGTTGGAATACATGTGTTGTCGAACACTTTGCCCCGCGCCCTGTGTGATCTCGAAAAATTAGAAACATATAGGAAAAGGTGCATCTTCCGGGTAAGCTAATTGAGATCTAACCCTTGTTGTCATCGAGAAGAGTTCTTTTTTTTTTTCTTGTGTGAAAAGATCTTTTTACCACGCTCTCCAAGGCCGTCTTCAACAACAATTAACAACAACAATAATCCTCTTGCGAAACAATACAATATGTTTTGCTAGCCCATTTGGTTCAAATTTGCCTTATTAAGTAAGAGGTCTTGAGTTCAAGTCTCTCCTTTTGTTACTTTTTTTCAAAAATTTCATGCTCAAATTGTAAAGTGTATTTCACTTCAAGTATAAAAATGAATCACTATAAGTAGTTTTAATCTTTTATTTTAGAGTTATTTATTTTGCATGCATCTTTTCTTTTATAAAGTAACTTCATTGTAAAAGTGATCCCCACTTCTCTTTATAAAAGTGGATCACTTCATAAAGAAACTTACACCACCACGTGGTCATTTGGTTACCATTTATGCCTGTTTTAAAAGGGGCATAACTTTCACATCCGAAGTCCGTTTTCAGTGTTGTTGTTTTTTAAACCGCATAATTTTTAGAGATCTTTCCATCCAGATCACCAGTTTTAGTTTTTAAATACATATTATTTGCATATTTAATATGGATTCTACAAGTAATATCTTGCTTACCCGCACCAACTACTTCCAATGGAAATCTCATATGGAGGATTTATTAAGAAGTAAAGGCTTGCACCGGATTACCTTGGGAAAGGAAACAACACCCACTAATGCTGATAAGAAAGTCAAATGGGATAATAGGAATGATGAAGCACATGGATTAACCGAAATTCCCATCTCTCCTTATTTAAGGTTCCACCTTCAATGAATTGATAAACCCAAAGAATCTCGGGAAAAGATTGAATCCGTGTTTGGTAAACACAATATTATTCGAGCACAACAATTAGAAAATTAAGTACTAACTTTAAGTCCAAGTGATTTTTCTTGCATTCAAGACTATCTATATAAGTTTAAAACACTCAGAACTTTTTGTGAAGAATGTAAGGTAAAGATAGAAGAATATCATTGCATCTATCTTATTCTTTCTAAGCTAGGTAGTGCATATTCTGTGTTTGTATCTACCTTTTATGACATGCAAGAGGCTCTAGAGACAACTTATGTAAAACCCACTCTTGAGAACTTTTGTGATGCTTTGATTAGAGAGCAATATAAGCTTGTATAACTTGGAGTGATCAACACTATAGGTACCTCCAACAAAGCCTTAGTCATCCATTTGAAAGATAAACCCAAGAATCCCAAGAAGCAACATCCTCGCCACAACAATAAGCAATACAAAGGTCCCAAACCCACTGAGACAACTTCAACTCCTAATGGTGACAAATGAGCAAAATATAAAAATAAGAATACTGATAGACATTGAAACTTTTGTGATAAAGATGGTCATGATGAGTCCAAATGTTTCAAGAAGATGGTAGCTTTAGAAGCAGTGATGAAGAAGCACACCATCAATATTGATTATACTTCTTCTTCTTATTCCCATGGACATGCACTTTCTGCTTCTGGTTTCTCCTTCAATAAAACTTCTACTTCTACTTCTGATGAGTGGCTTATTGATTCTGGAGCACCTTATCATATGGCTAAGGATAGAGACATATTTTCTACTCTAAATAAATGTAACACCAAGAAAATATTTATTGGTGATGATAGATCTCTTAGTGTTGAATGATCTGGAACAATTAAAGTAGAAAATGGTCATTTCAATGATGTATTATGTGTTCCAAGTCTTTCTTGTAACCTTCTATCAATATATCAAATCACTCATTCATGTGAAGGTAAAACCGTAGAATTTTCACCTCACCAAGTTGTAATCAAGGATCTAAAATATCCTAAGCATATTCTTGCAACTAGAATTGTTGATGATATTACCAGGTTGTAGAAGTTTGAAAACTTTGGGTCATCTTTTTCATCAATTTTCGTTGCTCATAGCGATGACTTGAGCAAACTTTGGCATGATCAGTTTGGTCATCTAAACTATTTCTTATTGCAACAACTATGTAATCAACATATGGTGATTGGTCTTCCTCTTGTTTCATGCAAAGATGGTGTTTGTGCCGGTTGTGTTCTTGGAAAACATCATCGGGACAGTTTTGACAAGCGTGCCTCTTGGCACGCCTTAGGCCCTTTGCAGCTTGTTCACGGTGATTTGTGTGGTGCACTTTCTTCTCCTTATTTTTTTGGGTGCAATTATTTATTAACTTTCATTGATGACTTTTCCAGAAATACTTGGGTTTACTTCTTAAAACTTAAGAGCGAAGTTTTTGACAAGTTTTTGGCCTACAAGGCCCTTGTAGAAAAGAAATATAGACACCAAATTCAAAGGTTAAGAACATATAATGGAGGTGAATATGTGAACAATAATTTTACAAGTTACTGCACTACACAGGGCATCCAAATGCAACACATTGTTCCATATACACCACAAAAAAATGGTGTTGTTGAGAGAAATAACTGCACATTAAAATAAATGTCTAATTGTATGATCCAATCTAAGGGATTAAGTCTAAAGTATTGGGTGGAAGCAATCAATTGTGCAAATTACATAGTGAATCACATTCCCACAAAGGATCTTAAAAATATAACACCGGAAGAAGCTTGGACTAAAATTAAACCAGATGTAAGTCACTTTCGTGTATTTGGAAGTATAGCATGGGTTCACATTCTTGATGAGAAAAGGAAAGTATTGCAGCCTAAAAGTGAGAAGTGTATATTTGTTGGTTATTTTGAAGATGTCAAAGGTTATATATTTCTTCAACCAAATTGTAATGAAATTATTATTAGAAGAGATGTTAAATTTGATGAAAATATCTTGGCCTGTGAGCCTAATTCAACGTTTGTTCCTTCTTTGGCCTGCGGGCCTAATTTGGTGGTTGTGCCTTCTTCGGCCTGCAAGCCATCTTTGGCGTTTGTGCCTTCTTTTGTTCTGGTTTCTTCTTCAGATGATGACAGTGAGGATGAAAATCCACCTCCGCTTTCTCACCTTCCTTCAGATGAGTCCTTTGAATCTGAACCGACACCACCTCCACAGCTTCCTAGATGGGTCCATTCAACACGAGAAGCAATTGGTGATCTTGTCGATGATCCTTTAGATTAGCGTCAGACATGTTCACAGTTCCAGTGAGCCTCTTCTCTTTTGGCTCAAGTTTCAGAAACTCATGATCCAGAGACATTTGCAGAAGCTTCAGGTCATCGAGATTGGGATACAACAATGAATGAAGAGTATCGTTCTTTAATGGAAAAAAATACTTGGGATCTTGTACCTCTTCCAAAAGGAAGAAAACTTGTCATATGTAAATCAGTCTACCGAAATAAGTATGCATCAGATGGAAGTGTTGAAATACACAAGGCTCGGTTCGTTGCCAAAGGATTTTCCCAAGTTGAAGGAATTGACTATAATGAAACCTTTGCCCCTATAAAAAAATGAATTCCATACGCCTTGTTCTTTCCCTTATTGCCTCGCATAAATGGGAGGTCCATCAGATAGATGTTGAATCCGCCTTCTTGCACGGAAACTTGCAAGAATAAATCTACATGGAACAACCTTATGGCTATGTCCATAATGATTCTATCCTTGTTTTCCACCTTAAGAAATCTCTTTATGGTCTCAAGCAAGCTCCCCGATCTTGGTATGCCAAAATGGATAACTTTCTTATTGCCATTGGATTCCCTAGATGCCATTCTGATCCTAATGTATATACCAAGAAAGTAGGAATCCATCTCATAATACTTTTCCTTTATGTTGATGACCTTATCCTTACTGGTAGTGACTCAAAAAATTTAAACCATGTAAAAACCAGCCTTAAGAAGAAATTTGAAATGACAGACTTAGGTTTTTTGCACTATTTCCTTGGCCTCCAATTTTTGCAAACCAATGAAGGAATTTTTCTTTCCTAGTCTAAGTATGCTTGTGACCTTCTTCGTTTCTTTCACATGGACGATTGTAAACCAACCCCTTCTCCCTTCCAGTCTGGAGTCAAGATTCCTGCCACCTATACTTCTCCCGAAGTTGATGCAACTACCGTCAATTAGTTGGTAGCCTCTTATACTTGACTCATACCTACCCCGATATTTCCTTTGTTGTTAGTCTTGTTACTCAGTATATGAAAACACCCCATGAAATCCATTGGAAAGAAACTAAAAGGATACTTCACTATCTCTGTGGTACAGTTTAATTCGAGATACATTACAGTTCCGGGGGGACTCCCTTATTGGTTGATTTCACTGATTCAGATTGGGTCGATGACCCTGATGATTAGAAGTCTACTACAAGTTATGTTTTCAGCCTTGGTTCTGGATTTGTCACTTGGGACTGTAAGAAACAACACACTATGTCACTTTCTTTATCAGAAGCAGAGTACGGAGCAATGGTAAATGTCATTCAGGAAGCCTTGTGGCTTCGATGGATCCTTTCAGATTTTGGATTCCAGGAGCAACATCCGACCAGCCTTTGGTGAAAAAATCAAAGTGTCATCAAGCTCGCCAAAGACCCAGTTCAACATCAACACAACAAGCACATCGAGCTACACATGCACTTCATCAGAAAGCTCATTCATGATCAAGTTATTGAAGTGCTCTTTTTCCCTACAAAAGATCAAGTTGCAGACATTTTCACAAAGTCTCTTACAGAAGTGAAGTTTTCCAAACTTTGATCTATGTTAGGAGTTCAGGAAGTTGTCATTAAGATGGGATAGGCTCTAATTCCTCCTTCCTTCTCCTATTGTGTCAGTATTGTAAATCCTTCAATCCTATCCCAAGTTGTTCTTAAGGGGGGATGTTAAGATATTTAGACACTTAGGAGTTAGTTAAGATCTACTTGGTCTAATGTGTCATTAGGTAAAAGTGGGTTTCTTAGTGTGTTTCTTTAGTATGAATTAGTATGCATTTAAAGTTAGAAAATATGATGGTCACGATATGTTCCCGACATAGAGTGATCCGACGATTCATATTCTCCTCGATCTTAACAACCATTGATCTATGGATTAACACCTGATTGGTCCATGATCTCTATTTAAAGAGCATGGAGGGTCATTTGCCGATGATCGATTGTGAGAAACTCTCTTGTAAAATCTCTATGTAATATTTTTCTTTTGCATTAATAAACTGCTCCAAGTGGCCACATTGGCTGGGGCTATGGATGTTTCCCCATAGGGGTTTTACCATTTAAAAACATCGATGTGTTGATATTTGATTTGGTTGTGTGAGTGGTTACTGAAGGTGTTCATCCTCTGTTGGAATACCTGTGTTGTCGAACAATCACAGAGAGTCAGATGGGAAAATAGACAAGACTAATAGGATAATTGAAGACATGCTTAGGATGTATGTGATGGGTCAACCATCGAAATGGGAAGACTATTACCATTTAGTGGATTTTGCTTCTAATAATGTGTATCAAATCTCATAAAAAAATAGTCCTTTTGAAGCTTTGTATGGTAGGAAATGTAACACACCAGTAAGTTGGGATAACCCAACAGGTAGAGCCATCATTGGGCCAAATTTGTTAAAGAAAATGGAAGAGAATATGAAAAGGATCAGGGAGAAATTAAAGGCTGCATAGAACAGGAAGAAGAGCTATGAAAACAAGAAAAAAATATTTAGATATTTTAAAGTGGGGGGGCATGTTTTTCTAAAAGTGAAAGTGAAAAGAAGTTCAATAAGATTGGGTTACAGCCTAAAGTTGGTAGTGAGATATTGTGGGCCTTTCGAAATATTAGAAAAGACAGGGTTAGTTGCATACATGTTAGCATTACCTGCATCCAGGAGAGTGCATAATGATTTTCATGTATCGTTATTAAATAAATATGTGTGTGACCCTAACCACATGATTGATTGGACTATGATCCAAGTGGAAAAGGAAGGGGATTTCCGAGTGGAACTAGTACACATCCTAGACTGAAAAGTCAAAGTGCTCGGAAACAAATCCATAAGGATGGTAAAGGTTCAATGGACCTACTATGGTCCTGAATATGCAACATGGGAGCATGAAGAAACTATGCAAGAGGAATACCCACAAATTTTTGTCAATTTTGAAGAAAATACAATTTGAAAAATACAAGACTCCATTTTTGGACAGTTAGAGTTCTGGAACCTCATCTCATAAATTCTTGGTCACCTGCACTGGAAGTCGTAATAAAAGAATGGTGCATCCTGATGGACTGAAGGAATTTAAGGGGGCACATTACTTGGTTCAGTAGGTTGAGAAGAATGAGAGATTATGGTTGGTACTATTGTTGGAGGGTAAAAATTATAGATTTTTGTTTTTATTTATGAATATTGTGATAAAAATTCGTTTATGTATTTTGGCATGGTGTTGTGCATTGAGGACGAAGCACAATTGTAGGGGAGGGGGAATGTAACATCCCCACTATAATCCCCAGTTTAATTAATGCATAATGTAGATATGAATATGCCTATGGCCAAGCGATGTAATATTGAAATGTATTTTATGTTTTTAATAAAAATAATGTGATTCCAGCTGTTGGGAATATGGACAGAGATGGGGGTTGAGTTTTTCCACAAGATAAGAGAGTGTCTAAGAGGGGGGCCAAAGAGAAATGATTTATGGGTATTAATCCAAACCTAGTTTTCTGAATTTATTTATCATTATGGAAAAACTTCTAATTTATATTTTAGTGTATGAGATCCAATTGTTAAAACTCATGTAAGAGGGTGGTTGTGAGAGTCACATCCCATAGTTATGGGAAAGCATGGGGAAGAAGAAATAAACATTAGGTAGAGTGAGAAGTCAATGGTCTTAAGAAAATAGAGGAAATTATTATGTGTTGTTACGGGTAATTTTTACAGAGGGAGTCGGACATTAACAACAAGTAGGAAGCAAGGAAAAGAGCACCATAACTGGAGCAAGGAGGCTGGGTGAATTTAGGAGCATGTTGGAGTGTTTGTGAGCATATTTGGAGTTGGAAATTGAAGAACCAAGCTTCCAAGTCTTAAGAGTGAGTTCTCGAGTGAGTTTCATTGGAACAACAAGTGTTGTTGTTGGTATTTTTTTTCCCAACAGTGAGATCCTTGGAATTCCCAACATAGATATTCCTAGTTTCCTTTGCCAGAGAGACCCTGATAAATGAATGGGGTGATTGATGGATTGAGAGAAGTGAAAGGGTACATTACTTGGGTTGGAAAGGCCAAGAGTAAGAGAGATGAAGGAAAATTCAGGATAGTTGTAGGAGAGTATCAGTGGGTTGTGTGTTAGTGAGTTGTGAGTGGGTTGTGTGTTAATGCGCTGTGAGTGGGTTGTGAGAAGCACCCTTCTCTTGTGGATTCTTAGCCCCATATTGAGGGTGAATTGTTGTTGAGATTTGGAACAATAGGTCTATGGTTGGTTGGGATGTCCTTCCCAAGAGGCTGGTTGCATAAACGTTTTATAAAGATAAGTGATTATCTATTTTATAAGTTATTTACTAAGTTTAATTGTTGTTGCTTAATTTGTGTATGTGAATGGTTTATTACTGTTGTGAGTGAGTTATTTGTTGCATTTTTGTTCATTTAGAATATTGTATATGCATTTCATTATGAGTATCCAATTCTGATTTAAATTGTGAGTTATATCATAGTTGGTAAGCTACTTGATCTAAAAATTGAAGAAGACTTGAAAAATTTGAATAATTATTGCAAGTGAAATGTTATGTGTTTAAAGCAACCAGATCAATTTGCAACACATAGATTAAGGATTACTTATGAAAAATACACATAGACAGCAGCATAAACAATGAACATCAGCACATAAACACAACAACTTGATAAAGGAGTTCACCCCTCTCCGGGCTACATCTCTTGGTCCAGCTTCCAATGGATCATTATTATTAAATTTATCAAAGTGCTAAAAAACATGCCTTACAATGCTCAAAATTACAAACCGACTGCTCCAATGGCTTCCCAGCGTCCCAAAACCCCTGTCTGGGCTCTTTCGGCACCTGAAACGGTCGAAAAATGAAGAAGTTAGCCTCCTTGAAGTCTCCCTCTTCAACTTTGTTGTCTCTGGTTCTAAAAATCGCACCCCTTGCCTTCAAACCTGGCTCACATGCTTATTTAAGTGTAAAAACTCAGTCCCGTACGCAACCGCGCACCAGTGCAAACCGTAGGACGGTTAGGGCACCTCCAGCCCCTAACCGCCTAGGCACCTGAGCGTATGGCCATAGGACCGCGCGTTTTGTTAAAAAGTGGTTAACTCTGTTTCTAAACAGTATAACCAACTCAAACTGCACGCAACATTTATTATGGTCACATGTTACGGTTTAATTCGCGCGATACAACACAATACAATGCATAAACCGCGCGCATATACATACAAGGCTATACATATGTTTCATATGTTATGGTATAAACCATGGTTCAATTGTTATATACCGCCCGCGCGCATATGTTATATAACATATGGTTATATGTGTTGTGTAATGGAACCATGGGTCGGGGCTTAAGCCCCGACCCACGCCCTTTTCCATATAATACAAAATGTAAACATAAATACATGTTTTATGACATATCTAACAAGGAATAATGGCAGGAACATTGGTTATCGGAGTGTTATGAAATCGTTGGTGTTGGGGGAGGTCCGAGGGTCGAACCCTGCAGCCTCCATAACATTTTATATAAACATAATTGTCCAATAAACAAAGGACACGTGGCGCCATTGGATTGGGCCACGTGTCTTCACATTACTTGCCAGTCGGACACGTGTCCTCACCCAATTCGCCAAAAACCAACCAACCAATATGCACCATGTCATCACCGTACGGTCTGTATGGCCCTGCCACATCACCGTATGGACTGTACGGACTGTACGAACAGGTACAGTCAGCATCCCAAAATTTTGTCTTTTTGGCTTGGCAGACAGATCGCGATATCTCCTCCATATGGACTCCGTTTGTGAAAGTAAATATACCGCCAGAATCAGGAAGACGAGACGGACGCAATGGAACTATTTTCGTCGCATTCCGAGCACTTTGAAAATTGAGCAAAATTTGATCTCCTGATCACTACATTAAATAAATTAGCAAGAAGAAATTGTGTTTTTATGTTTTTTGCAAATAGCATTCCCTGAATGAGTTGGGGGGCGTTACAATGTGGTTTCACATGATGTTTTTATATAATTAATATATTCATTATCCAAAGTGAAAATCCCATGTGACCAACAACCACTAGTGTTTCTTTTCTCTTAGATACTGTAACCTATGTCATGTGGTCCTTCGAGTGACCATTGACAACTACTCTTTTTTTTTCATGAATATGTTAACAACCTATTCTATGTGGTCCCTTCAATTTGACACTTGTGGTTTATTGTAACTACTAATTTTTGAATAACTTAAGAAATTGGTCTTTACCCATTGGAATATTTTAGCATCTTTGACCTATTTAATGATTATACAGTTCTAATGTGATTGATAACCAAACCTGGTAGGATTGATGGCCCCTATATAGTAAATATTTCATTCACCAACCCATATGGATATGCACCTAGCTCATATCTTATAGTTTTTATTTTCCTTTCATTCTTTTCTCTCTTCACCTTGGCCTAAATGTGATATTCCTTTGGGATGTCTAGTTCTAATATCCTAGTTTTGATCCTGGGATAATGAATGGATATGTAACAATCAAATGGCTATAAGTTGGGAATTGACGAATATGTAATTTGTACATTGAATTATAATATAAACATAATAATTGTTGTTAATGAAGAAGGAAAAAGAAAGGGGTTTATGAGTCCACAAGAGGGGAAGAAAGGGGGGCTTAAGGGGTTAAGGGGAAATAATACCATTTTAATACTATTCTAAGTTCCTTCACCTTTATTTTATTAAACCTTTGCTTTATTATTAACCTAATTCCTAACTTGAGATTAGTTTCCAAAAGAGAGATACATGGACTTCTCATGAAGGACATGAACTCTCCTTTGCATGTAAATATAACCTATGATTTTGGAGAATGCATATGCATTCTCACATAGATTGCTCATTATTCCTTGGGGAAATTGTGTTCGTAGAGAGCTTAGAATGATATAAAATTGTTTCCATGTATTTATGAGAAATTTCCGCCATGAAACTTTCTAAAAACTCTGAATATGATATGGGTGATGGCTGAGATATAGAGGAACTTGATTTACAACTAAAAATCCCTAGATTCTAGGGCTATATATTCTTTGGTTAACTTGCGTTGGAGAACTATAGGGGAGTGGAATAGCTTAAGGAGTTGTTTAGCATATAAGGGTATACCATTCCTAATATTGTGCGGGCTAAGAAGGGAAAAGGGGATGGTTGAGTGGGATAGTTGTAGTGTTTGTTTTATTTACCTACAAATTTTGGGAATTGGGCCGAGTGAGAGAACTAGAGCTAAGCCATAGGAACTCACCCTTGTGGATTCATAGCTTCAACTCAGTGGTGGGCTCTATTACATAGAGATTAAGTGTGACATAGAGCCTATGATTGGGTGGAACATTCTTTGTCTGTAGCCAACTGGTGGATGATTCTTAGAAATATAAGTATCTCTTTAGTTATTAATATGCAATTATTATTGTTTTTCCTATTATGGATTTATTATTTTCTAGTTTTTTCAGTTATGAATTTATATAACTTAGTATACATATCTAAAATGAAAATTATTGTAGGTTGCATACATTCTTAGGGTTGAAGTTTAATATTTATTCCTCTTTTAGCATTGCTTCCACCATTGTATGTTACATTAAGGAAACACGTTTATGGTTTTTGGAGTACCTTGTCACCTCAATAAAAATACATAGGGGGTTGGGTATATTATACTAACAATGAAATGAGTTCCTTTAGGTTCCTTTTCCCCCTTGGTTTCTAGCCCTTGTTTTCTAATTTGACTCACTGTAACCCTTAGGGAATTCCCTAAATTCATATATCTAGTTGGGGCTGCAAACCCCCCATTTTCGGTCCATGTTAACTTAGGATGCCTCATTTTGGGTTCATAGTTTCCCAAATCCATTTTGGACTTTCTATGTATGAAGTTAGTTTGAGTGAAACCCATAAAACCCCATTTAATCTCTTAATGCAAGGTGTACTGTCGGTTTCCTCAAGTACCCTGACTATGAATACATAACTTATGTAACATAGAGTTTATTTTTGCCTAATAAAAGGTGGTACCATTATACTAAATCTACAACATGACGTCAACATGCATGGTATGATGATTCCATACAATTTTCCCTTGGCATGTTCCCAACAAACTCAAATAGTTACCTCCCTTATGCACCAAAAACCTTATTTACACTTGTTTTACTTTAATCTCCCTTGTAAGTTTTAAATGTGTGAGGTAAAACAATGCATACATATTCTTAAGAAAAAAAATAAATTAATCAATGGCTCATACATATAGTACATAAAGATTTATGCTAAAAACCCTTAACTAAGAGAAAACTATCATTCCTTGGTGTGGCACCTCTCAACTCTTCATTGTATTAATTTCACCATTCAAAATACAATATATACAATATTTTAGGTATTATGTAACTACCAAAACCCTGATTTGTTAATCCAATATTAAATTAGAAAAATGCTAAAAATAGCAAAAACCCCCCAAACACCCCCCGAACCACATGCACATAATATAACACATAACATTCTCCATCTTGTTGTTTTCTTTCCAATCCCAGGGTTCCAGTGATTGATACTTTCACAAAATCAGGGAGAAAATACCCATTGATTCTTTACACCAAGAGAACTTCTCTGTACTGACAGACTTCGTCAAGGAGTCTGCAACATTCTTCAAGGTGTCAACCTTCTCCCGCAACACCTTCTTGTCTTCAACCATGTATTTCACAAAGTGATACTAAACATCAATATGCTTTGTCTTTGAATGATAAATTGGGTTCTTTTCCGGGAATATTGGATTTGTATTGTCACAATCTATTCTTACAGCTTGTTGTACCAATCCAATACTTGAACACAATATATGTAACCATACTACTTCCTTGCTTGCATGAGTGGTTTCCATGCATTCAAATTATATAGTTGAGAGTGTCACTATAGCATGAATTTTTCTCATCCAACTGATTGCTCTTGTAAATAGGTTAAAGACATACCCACTTGCAGATCTTATGCGATCTAGATCTCCACCCCAGTCTGCATCAACAAACCCATGTTTGTCCAACTCTCTGTCCAATCATGGTCTTCCTTGGTAGCACAATCCATAACTAGTAGTTCCACACAAATACTTGAAAACCCTATTTACTTCTATCAAATGCTCCTTCCCTAGTTTTGACATATACCTCCTCAAAACTCCCACTACATGTGCAATGTATAGTCTAATACAGACCATTGCATACATCAAACTGCCAACCAGACTAGAATATAGAACATGGGACATGCCCTCTTCCTCTTCATGTATCTTGGGAAACTGATCTATATATAACTTTACACCTACAAGAATAGGAACCTTGACTAGTTTACACTACTGCATATTAAATCTCTACAATATTTTCTTGACAGATTTTCTCTGATTCAACCAGAGTTTCCAGTTTGCATGATCTCTTTTAATATCTACTCCCAAAACGAAGTTAGAATCACTAAGATCCTTCATGTCAATTTTGGAGGATAGATGTGATTTTACCTCCTTGATAATATCCATGTTGTTTCCTACCAACAACATGTCATCGACACACAACACTAGATAAATGAAGTGACTACCAACCTACTTGGAATATACACAGTGATCAACCTTGCTTCTCACAAATCCTAGTCCAAGGATGTATGTGTAAAAATTTTGGTACCAAATCCTAGGTGATTTCATCATATCATATAGTAACTTCTTTAGCTTACATAACAACTCTTCTTTCCCTTCACTACAAATCCTTCTGACTGCTTCATGTAGATTTCTTCTTCTAGATCCCCATGCAAGAATGTTGTATTCACATCCATCTGTTATACTTCAAAATCAAAAGAAGGAACAATAGATAAAATAAATCTAATATAAGTTAACTTGGTAACAAGTGAAAACATTTCACCAAATTCATTTCCCTCTACCTGGGAATAACCTTTTTCTACTAATCAAGCTTTGCATTTCTCCAGTTTTCCTTCTGCATTCAACTTCTTCTTAAACAACCATTTTCTACCAACATATTTTCTTCTATCTAGAAACTCAACTAGATCCCAAGCCTCATTCTTATCCAATACATCCATCTCTCAAACCATGGCATTCTTCCAGGGTTTACTATCCTTTGAATTTACTACTTCCCTAATAGTTTTAGGATCATCATTAGTAATAGATAAATCAAAATAAGCCCGAAAATTAGGTGGACTATACATTTCTAGTTTCCTTCTTTCTCTAACTGATCTTCTCCATATTGGAGTATGAGGTTCTTATTATTATTATTCGTCTTCTTCCATTGAGTTAGATTTTGCATCATCCAACTCAAACTCTATTTTCTCAAGTTCTTCTTGCCTTGGTGGGAATTCATGTTTTACAACATCTTTGATTTCTCTAAATACCACATCTCGACTATACACTACCTTCTTAGTTTCTTGGTTCCATTGCTTATAAACTTTCAGACCATCTTTATAACCAATAAATATACACTTTTCACCTTATTATCCAACTTACTCCTATTTTCCTTTGGAATATGTACATAATCATCACAACCAAACACTCTGAGATGTTCAAGAGAGGGTTTCTTACCAGTCCGTACCTCATGCAAAGTTTTTTCCACCAACACTGATGAGGGTGATATATTTACTAGGTGACATGCAATACCCATTGCCTCTACCCATAATTCCTATCCTAACTTGACACCACTAACATGATCCTTACTTTTTCCTTCAACATCTTATTCACCCTTTCTGCAATCCCGTTCTGTTGAGGTGTGTATGGAGTAGTATTTTTTCTTTCTATACTATACTTCTTAAATAACTCTTTGAATTCATTCCCGCAAAATTATCCACCATTATCTATCCTCAACACCTTTATTTTCGTGTCTGTCTGCTTCTCCATAAGAGCCTTAAACTCTTGAAATTTACCAAAAAACTCATATTTCTTTTGGATGAAATAAATCCATGTATTCCTCGAGAAATCATTAATGAATGAAGCATAGTACACAGACTTACCTAGTTATGGAACATGCACTGGTCCAAATACATCACTTTGCACTAACTCTAATATTCCCTTTGCTCTTGTAGCACTAGATGAGAAACTTAGTCGGTTTTTCTTACCATATATGCAATGTTCACACAAATGAAAATATAGGGTGCAATTAGACATACCTTCAACCATAGCTTTACTATGGAGTGTTCGAAGGCCCTTTTCTCCAATATGTCCCAGTCTTTGTTGCCACAACATGGTCTTTTTTCCAGGGACAATACATATCTTGTCTTCTTTATTTCTCTTCTCGGGGACAATAGAATTGTTACACCCATCATTATAAGTGCTTCCCAACAAATTGTATATAGTTCAACACCAAAATCCCCTCATCAACACCATTTCTCCTCGTACCATCTTGCAAGTGCCTTTTCCCAATAAAGTATCCACACCTGCATTATCCAACTTAGTTACATATATTAGGCTCTTAGCCATATTTGGAATGTGTAGAACCCCGGGGAGAGTTCTAATCCTTCCATCTTTTAACAACAACTTAACCCTTCCATGTCCCATGATTTTGGATGTCGAGTCATCTCCTAGGAAAGCATCACCACCATTGTACTTTTCATGTTCACAAAACCAATCCTTATGAGGAGTCATATGAAATGATGTACCCGAGTCAATAAACCATACACCATGATATGCATGTGTACATGCATGTGTAAATGCATATGCCATGTAAACATCTCCTCCTTCTTATGTGGAGGTTTTCACCTCTATGGTAGAGGAATCATCGTATCTCTTTTCTTTATTAACATTCTTCGACGTATGATCTTTCTTATAATTCCAAACTTTACCAGATTTCCAACATTTCCTCAAATATTTTCTTGGAGATTTAGATCTACCTCTAGATTTAGATCTTCGCCCCAAAGATTTATTTTTATTCCTGTCCTGGGGACGACCTCTTACAAATAAAGCATATGTTCTATGACTATCCATGCTTTTCTTCCTCATCTCTTCTGATAACAAGGATGGAACTACATCCTCATACTTCAATGTAGATTTAATGGTATTACCAATTTCTAGAACCAAATTATCCCATGAGTATGGAAAAGAACATAACAAGGTAATAACTTATCTTCTTTCGTAAGCTTAATATTAAAAGAGACAAGTTGACTTACCAGAGTATTGAATGCATTTAGATGCTCTATCACTGAATCTCCATCTTCCATCCTAAGATGATATAACTTCTTTCAAAGAAACAAATTGTTTACCAGGGACTTTGACTGATACAAATTCTCTAAATTTTCCCATAATTCCTTGGATATAGATTCTCCCGAGACATTTAATAACACCGAAGATTCCAAGTAGAGTTGAATTTTGCTCCTTACTCTTTTATCTAGATTCTCCCAATCTTCTTTCGTCGTAATAGTAGGTTATGTACTAGGATCCACAACAATCCATTATTCTTTGTCTACAAGAAGGTCCTCCATCTTGAGCTTCCATAGCTCAAAGATTTGACAATTAAATTTTTCAATCTCGATTCTAGAAATACTCACCATTATCTTTCTCACTTGAATCACCATTGCAAAGCTCCCACTGAACCCAGGTTTATCACAGACCCAAGATAAACTTGATCTATCAAGATTGAGCCAAACCCTTAGCAACAAAGGCATCCCCCTGAAGCCAAAAACGAGCTCTGAAACCATATGTAAGTTTTAAACCCATGAGGTAAAACAATGCATATGAATTCTTGAACAAAAAAGAAATTAATTAATGGCTCATACATATAGTACATAGAGATTTACACCGGAAACCCTTAACCGAGAGAAAACTAACCTTCCTTGGTGCCACCCTATCAAATTTTCATTGTATTAATTTCACCATTCATAATACGATATATACAATATTTTAGGTATTATGTAGCTACCAAATCCCTAATACCTTAATCAAAGATTAAATTAGAAAACTGCTAAAAATAACGAAAACCACCCGACAAAGATATTTTGGCGCACCCAAAAAAATAATTTTGGGGTGCCTAAGAAGGGGGGCCAAGCCCTACCCCCCAAGTATTGCCCAACATAGGTGTACACCACTACTGGTGGAAGGATCGTCAAACACCCCCCCTCCCCGCCCCTCAACCACATGCAAATAATATAACACATACCCAACACCCCCAACCCGATCCTTCTAGTCCCATCTCAATCTACCCTTATCTGTCAATCCTCACATACAAGCTCTCTAAATGTTATGTACCAATGCCTTTATAATGATAAAAATCAAGGAATAACAGTCCACTTCGAGGGGGAAACCTCCTTTTACAATATATTAAATGTACAAGATGATATGAGATGATCCTAAGACTATATCTCCTTGGTATATATAGAAGACAAATGGTAAAATTATAATGAAAGGGTACAATGAAGGGTTCTATCCTACATACAAATATAACACTAGAAATGTAATACTTCAATATCTAGGGCTTAATAAGGGGTTTTATACTTAATATGGGGCTTTGTCTAGGGCTTAATATGCCTGTCCCCTTCAAACAAGTGTTGTACTCAACACTTGACTAACTACGCGTGTTTCTGCATGAAGAACTGATCTTCCAATGTTGCCTATTCCATTGGTAGGTTCTTCCATTTGATGAGGTACTGAGAAATTGTTCAATTTCATTGCCACTTAATCCTTGTTTCAATGGTTTTTTTTTTGCTTTAGTATGATTTTTACTTCTTCATTAATCTCTAGGAAAATTGTTTGGATTGAGATCTTGTCACCGATTACATTTTTTAAGCAAGAAACATGGAAGTCTAGAAAACTCCAATTTGTATGTCATACTTCCAATCCTTTGTAACACTTTATAGGGGCCATAATATTTGGGTGCTAATTTATCATCCTTCTTTTGTTGCTTGAGATATATTTGTTTATGTGGTTGTAGCCTCAAAAATACCCAATCCCCCACTTCAAATTCCCTTTCACTGCAATGTTGATATGCTTGTTGTTTCATCCTATTTTGTTCCATAACCAACTTGTCCTTCAATAGTTTGAGAACCTGTTGTTGGTGCCTTATGTGGTCCTCCATTGTTTGATACCAAATGTTATGTACCAATGCCTTGATAATGATAAAAAACCAATGAACAACAATCCACTTCAAGGGGGGAATCTCCTTTTACCATATATTCAATGTACAAAGATGATATGAGATGATCCTAATAGTGGGTCTCCTTGGTATATATAGGTTACAAAAGGTACAATTATAATTAAAGGGTACAATAAAGGGTTCTATCCTACATACAAATATAACACTAGAAATGTAATAATTCATCATCTAGGGCTTAATAAGTGGTTTTATACTTAACATGGGGATTTGTCTAGAGCTTAACACTAAAATTGTGAAGCACTCAAACCCTAACCCCACCTGTTGCATCTTGAGCTCCTCCATCACACACACACACACACACCCACCCACCCACATGATGATGATGACTATCCACTAAGACTGATTTTGATTCTAGAATAGATGAAATATTCAACTTTCCTCGGAAGATGAATAACCACAATAAAAAAATGATAAAATGTACAATTAAAATTGCCCATTGGTTGGATGCAAGATGTATAGTTTTAACACTCCTACAACTAATATCGAACCAGTTAAGATCCCTCACAATAAAAATAAACTACCAATTCATCTAAGCATATATGCCAACATTGCATGTGCCTCCTCCTCCATTCAAAACCCCATTATATGTCTATAATAAGCTTGTCATCTCTTCCACAAATGAAAGAAAAAATTGATAATTTAACCACAACTATAAAACTAACTTAAGAAAAACCTTCAAACACCCCATAATAATTCCTGATACTTAGAAACAAACCATATTCACCTTTCCAAATATATGTTGCTTATTCCTCTTACCTCAAAACAACATATCACTTCTAATAACCACAAAATATATTTCATCTTCTTAAAATTCATTCTTCTTAATAAATTTATAGTTTATACTCTACCACTCATACTACTCATGAATTTTTTATTTCTTAATATTAATATTTGATCATCAATGAATACAACTTATACATCACCCATAAATTCTCTAACACTTTTGGTTCTTGTCTTTTTATCGAAAATACTTACTATTACATTGTCGAATGTTTATGCTAATATCTTTCAAAAGATAAACACCACAATTTCATGAACATTTTTTAAACAAAATTGATACAAGATGAACATCCTCTTCTCTTTTCTTTTTTTCCATATTTCTACAAGATCATTTAACAAGGGTCTCAAATTATTTCTGTTAACAATAATTTCACCTTCAACCATTTTAATAAAAAAATATGCTATTTCAACATTATTTAACAATGCCATTCATTGAACCATTTTAATAAAAAAATATGTTATTTCACATATTTCTAATACGTCCCAAAATATATTTGTAGTGAGTCCAAATTTCTTTGGAACTCTTATCCAAAATGTAAGTGGTGTATGCACACTCGAATGTCTTTGCCCTATTATGTATACTTATCAATGACTTAATTTTTTTATTATTTATTACATTTTAAACTTCTTTCCTAATTATTTTATAGAAGTTTTCGTTTTTGAATTTCTTCATAATCATTCTTTATTAAAGAGAAAGTATATTTTTCATTTTCAAAGTTTTTTTAATTGGTATTTATTCATTTGATATTATAATTAAATATAAAAAATCAATATTTTGAAAAAACAATTTATTAAATTGATTTTTTAAATAAATAATAAAATTTTAAAATTTAAATTTTTTTTTCTCTTCATTTTATTTTTTCCTCTCAAAAAATATAGTTTCGTTGATTGATTTTTTAAATAAATAATAAAATTTAAAAATTTAAAATTTTCTTCTTTTCATTTTATTTTTTCCTCTGAAAAAATACACTTTCATTGATATTCAAAATTGAATAAAAAAACTTTCAAAATTATATATATAGTTATATCTACTTTTTAATAGTTAAGTTTTTTCAACATCTTTTCAACATTTCAATTACATATTGTCTTGAGAAAATCCCCAAAACTAGACTACACTATATATTTTCTTATACTTACTTTGTTTTATTATGTTTGCTTACAATACTGTGTCAAAAAAATACCCCTATCTCAAAAGTTAAAGATTTGACCTCTGTTGATCTGAGAGTTCTTGTATATCTCTTCAAAGTGGAGCCACCCACGCGGTAAATTTCCTTCCTTTCATCTTTTAATTGATCAAAGAAGTTATAATAAGACATAAATAGCTAGTGAAGTGACTTTATTTTTAATAAATAGAGAATAAATTTAAAAACATTTAACATAGAAATTTTTAAAAATGTTATGTGATAATTTTTGCATGTCATTACATTGACTTTTGTTTATTAAAAAAAAGGTAATTGCTACTTTTTTTTGTGATGTTTAGTAGTCAAATCACCTCACGGAGGGGATCCCTTGTCCCACAAATAAGGGGGTCTCATACATTAATTTGGTGTCTTATTTGGTTGTGACATTAAAATTAGATTATTATTATTATTATTATTATTATTATTTTAATATTTTTATAAGGATAGTTATTTATTGATTATAAGGATAGTTATTTATTTATTATTTTAATATTTTTCAACCTAAAACTTATTTACTTTCTCGGATTTTATATTTAGTAGAAACTAGTCACTTTGTGACATATTCACTTGTTGGAATTATTTTTTTTATCAACTTTGTTACATTAGGAATATGTTTCAAAATATTTATTAAAACTTTAATACCATGTGAAAGAATAATAAATAATGAAAAATTGTAGTAATATTAACAACATATATAAAAAAAAAGTAAATAATTTGAAATAATGGAAAAATTACAACTACCTTAAAAACATATAAGGAAATATTATGTACAACATAGAGGTATATGAAATATACAAACTAAATATTGTTGTAGTGTTTTATTATGTACTAAAATTAAAACAAATTTTTTTTTTAAGGAAAACCTTGCTATATTTCTCCTCTTCCCCATAATATCTAGATGGGTGAAGACTCACACTAGCCATAGTGGCAGTTGGCAACCTAATCAGATTTAATTGCACTTGAATTTCAAGTAGATTGGAACCCAAGATCCTATAGAAAACTCTACCTTGAAACTATTTGTTTGAATTGATTTGTTTTTCATATTGTCAAGCTCCCACCCTCCAACCCATAGGAAAGAATGAGATCAATGGTAACTTGCCCACTCTAATCAACAAGTAGTAAGAGCCCCAATCAACAATCAACTTATAAAGATTGAACATGTCACAAGTGGGATTTGAACTTGGGTGGGAAGAACAACAACTTCTCCTCTCTACCACTTGAGTTAGATCCCATTAATAGTTTGTTCGAATCACTTGAGTTAATTTATTAAGATTTTAAAAAATGAAGGACATGAAGGTGGGATTTGATCCACTTATAGGTACATAGGTCAGATGACTATTTAATATAATTTCTCTAGGTGCAACCATAAGTTCAACCACTGCTTCTTGATGACCCCATGACTTCAATAAAACCTCTCATGGGAATTTAACCTTGCCCACTGGTGAAAAAATCCTCACTCCTCCCTCATTCCAACTTCTTTAGACCAAAATTTGAAGGACATGGGGTTGGGATTTGATCCATTTATGTGTGCATGTGTCACAAGATCATTTAATATAATCTTTGTGGGTGCAACCACATGTTTGACCACTACCTTAATTTGATCCCATGACTACAAGAAACCCCTTGAGAAAAATGAACTTTTCCCACTGGTGAAAAATTCATCACTCCTCACCAATAAATCCAACCCCTTTGAACTTAAAATTAAAGAACATGGATATAGGATTTGATTTACTTACATATGTATAGGTCACAAAATTAAAAACAAGCACATAAAATTGTAGGATAGTTGAAATATTTAACTTTCTATAAGTATGAAAAAACATAATAAAAATCTATAAACTTTAGAATTACCATTTTCCATTGATGAAATACTAAATTTACAATGTTAACAATAATTTTTTTTTTTATAGTAGGTATAATACTAAATTTGATTTGATGAAAGAAGACATATGATATAACTCTTTGTTTATTATTTATTTATATATGATATAATTTTTTTATGTTATAAATAATTTTTTTATTAATTTGTAAAAGGTTAAATTACAACTGGGGTTAGTATTTGGTTTTATGTATGAGATTAAGGCTAAATACTTCTAGAAATCACATGGTCCTATTGAGTAGTCTCAACAATGAACACAATAAATACCTACTTTCTTGTAGATACTATTTAGGCTTAACTATATTTTGGTCTTGGAGTAAGATCTAAAAGTATTTATGATTGGTTAAGAGCCTGTATTCCTTGGATACAAGGAAATATATTAATGACCCACGATATAGACATTCGACAAGAGTGAAAGTATATTTCCTTATGAACAACCAACAAGTCATTTTAGATGACATAATTTTCTTTGAATAATTTTCATGAGTCAACTTACATTCATGAATAGTATCTAATAATAATTATTCTCACTACCAATTAAAAATTAAATTATAATAAATTTTACTAAAAAAATAAAAAAATAAATATATATAATAAAAATGGTTTTACTCTTTCTATTTTATAAACAAAAAGTTAGGTTATATATATATACTCTTTCCCATTTTATAAACAGAAATTTATGTAATAAAGGTGTCTTGAAGCATGAGTTCCTTGCTTTGAGTGCAATTACTTTTATTTTTGTCCAAAATTGAAGTGGTGAGCATTAAGCGAGTTTGACATTTGACGTCTCTTTGTGCAATTAAAATACAAATACATTTCGTGGACATTTACATTATTGTTTCTGAGACATAATATTATAAGAAATACAATCCTTTTATATTGTTCAGTTTAGAGGACCACATATTTTTTCACTTTATTAATTGGAAACCACACCAAATGTAATCCTTTTATATTCTTCAGTTTAGAGGACCACATATTTTTTCACTTTATTAATGGAAACCACCACACCACATATGAAGCATGTGGTGTGGTTTCCATGTGATGTTTTAATATAATTAATATCCAAAGTAGTAATCCTATAATGACAATACCATGTGACTCACAACCTATTTCATGTGGTCATTTTAATATAGTTAATATCCAAAGTGGTAATCCTATAATGACAATACCATGTTACTCACAACCTATTTCATGTGGTCCTTCAAGTGCCAATTGACAACCACTTTTTTCCCCTAATGTGTTAGCAACCAATTCCATGTAGGCCCTTCAATATGGGACTTGTGATGTCATGTATTAGCAAACAGGGTTGGTAATAACTAATCATTGCAAAAGTTAAAGCCAATTCAACTACACATAATGATTCATATTGATTGAGGGGTAGTAGGCCCTTTCATTTGGCACTTGTAATGTCTTGTATTGTCAAACACGTTTGGTATCTATTAATCACTTTGCAAAAGTTAAAGCCAATTCAATTAAACAAAATGCTTTATATTGACCTTGACCGAGGGGTGGTAGCAGGTTCCAAAGACATAAAACAATCATACATTGATTCCTTCAACTCAAATTTATTATATTCGTAGTAAACTAGTAGCAAATTTATTATATTCATAGTAAACTAGTATCTTGGGGCTCTCAATTTCATTGCCACTTAGGGTTTTATGGGAGGTATGCAATGACAATTCTACAAAATTTATGAGGAAATGAGGGGAAGTATTAGATGGGTTTATCCAGGCAAGTTATCTAGAAAAATAAAAAGAATATTTTGTTTCATATTTATTTGGTTAGGGAGCAGTGATAAGAAGAAGATATCTTTGATAAAATGGGAAGAAGTTTTCATTTTCAAAATCCCTAGGGGGCTAGGTTATAAAAAACATTTTCTTGTTCTCAAAAGAATTGGCTATAAAGATTGTCAAGAAGTTAATATAGAAGAAAATCCTTTGGTACATAGTGATTAAAATGAAGTACATATATCCAATTTCAGTTAAATGGATAAGGAACCATGTAAAGAGTTTGCAAAATGTTTCTATTATCTAAATATCTATAGTTGTAGTGTTCTCATTAGTTGGTGACTCATTTGGGAGATTGGTAGAGGCAATAAAATGAAAGTGGGATTAGATCCTTGGATTGGGTGTGGGGGTGATTACATACTCCTAGAACATATTATAACACATATGAGAGCTAGAGGTATTTCTAGCTTGTCATAGGTAGTGGATTTTCATATGATGACAATTTGACATCAATAATGGCTCACAGGAAGAGACTTCGGGATTAGAGAGAAGGACTATATCTTGTGGGATATATATATATTGAAAGGATTATAGATAGTTTTTTATTTATATAAAGGATAAGAATGGTGTATGGTTTTAGTCTCTGAATCCCACTATTGATTATATGCCAAGAGGGGGCTATAAGGCTTTGGTTGCTCTGGTTGATTTGGAACCATGAAAATTGTGGTGGAAGAAGGTATTGGAATTTAAAAGTTCATCCAAAGAACATATTTTCATGTGGCTACTCCTTAATAATAAGGTAACTACATGGACATCTTTTAAAAGAGAAATATTTATGGACATGGGTGGTGAAGCCTTTGTCAAGCACATAATGAATCTAACTACCACTTTATCATGTCGTGTGTTTTTGCTCAACAGGTGTGGAAAGAGATAGAAGTACTCTCATGTTTGAGAAGGGTTTGGACATGAGATAAAATGGAAGGACTCGAGAAATGGTGTGAAAATGAAGCTACAAAGGGGTTTAGATATTTTCCATTAAGTGTGGCCTAGGGCATTTGGCTGGAAATAAATTCCAAGATATTTGAAGATAGGGACTGTTATCCCTGATACCTAGGGATAACTAGGAGATCATGTCTCGAGGCCCACATGGTCCTAGACATGGAGTACCGAGAGCAGATTGACTTGAGCATGGCCCTTGAGGGCCCATCTTTTCTTCTTCTCAGCCAGACTTGTCCTGC
>ML791813.1:131484-155976 GCA_009831015.1 Picea engelmannii
TTTGTCTTGTCTCGCAAACAGGTGCATCTTCAGTGGATCTTTCTTCTTGACTATCTCATTTGGGCAGCAATCTGTGAAAGGGAACTTCTTTGACTTAGTCCACTACCCCTTAGCCTTTCATTAACCCAGATTGCCTAGGGACGTCTCCCTTGGACTAGCCCTCCTAAATAGAAAGAGCCCCCCATCGAGGTGACAGTGGGTGGGGAAGCTCCTGTTACGCCGGTTTCAAGCCCTGACTCAAGCTCTCTAGACCTTTCCTACAAACCGTGCGATAACAGGGACATCTCTCCTTTGTGTTGTGTTGTTTAGTGTGTGAACATATTAGGATCTTATAGTCTATCAAAATCTCTTAAATCTCCAAGGATAGTGAAGAAGGAAACTATTGATAAAAGAGGAGATTTGGCTTACTTTGATGAAACATCACAAGGAGACCCATCCGTGGGAGGGGTAGGGAGAATTCTCTACCCTTTGTTTCAAAGTGGGTATTAGCCTCGGGACAAATAAGTATTTGAATATGATGGATTTCAATTTAGTACTTACCCTTGCTAAAAAATTTGGACAAACAAATATTCAAATATTTGGAGACTCCCTCCTTGTGATAAAATGGTTCAAAAAGGAATATTTGTTAAGGAACTTCACACTCTAGCCACTCTTTGATGAAATTTTGGATTTATATGATGTCATCACATCAATTTCCTACCATCACATCTCAAGAGAGAGGAATTAGGTCATAGATAGATTATTAAAGGAAGGTCTCTTTCTAGTTTGGGGGGAATGCATTATCCTAGAGGATATGGATGGCCATTGTTCAGAATATCAACATGTCTCTTTTATTAAAACCATAGGTTGTGTACACCTTGGTGTATTTTCATAGTATATTTTTAGATAATCTTTTTCTTTTATTGTATATGGGGACTATTTTTTTATGAAGCTTCTACATTGTTGTAGTTGGCCAGGACTAGAATGTCACTTTGTATTTTGAATATGCTATGCCGAGATAGCTTATAAGTCTTTTTGATGGTATGACCCCTAGAACACTTTTTGGCATGTAAAAGTCCTAAGACATGTTTTGATTATTGTATATATTGTTGTTGATATTACTCCCAAAACACTTTATGTCATGTAAATAGTCAAAGATAAGCTTGACTACGGATGTTGTTTAACATCTGCTTTATGTAATTTTACTCTTATGAAATAAAGTTATGATTTTATTTTTTTTTGTAAAAAAGGAAAACAAAAAATAGAACCTTATATTACTTTAACAATATTTGAGTAAATGATTTTTAAAGGGATTGAAATGTAAAATGTATGAAATTGTATCTATCAATGTATTAATTATTTAGATAGAATTGGAATGTAGAATTAAAATATATATATATATATATATATATATATATATATATATATATATGAAAATATTAAATTTCATCTAATACTTTCAAAATTATAATAGAGCATTAAAGCAAACAAAATGACCGTCTTGTATAATTTTCAAAATTATAATAAAGCATTAAAGAAAGTTAATTTACTAAATTATAATAAAGCATTAAAGAAAGCCAAATGACTAAATTATAATAGAGCATTAAAAAAATCAATTTACTATCTTGTACATCTTTTAGTATTATACTTCTTATGAATTTCTAATTATTAATACAATTTTAAATTTTAAATAGAAAACATGAAAGTAAAAAACTTGTCTTCCCATAATAATATGTGTATTGTTTTTATTTTTACGAATTTTTTTTTATTGTTGATATAATTTAAAGTAGAAAACATGATATTCAAAAATTTATTCTCTTACTTTCAACTCTAACCCTTATATATAAGGGTGGGAGTGAAGAGAGAAAGTATGGAGAAATTGTGTGTTTCCACTTTCTACAATTTTCAAGTCGATAATTCTCAACCTTATATAAAGTGGAAATGTGTAATTTCTACACACTTTTTCTTAAACATAGGTCCATACAGTTTACACACTTTCTCTTCCATCGGGCACCCTCATGTTTGGGGTTGGAAAATTTACACTTTCTACCCACCCCAACCATACTCCCACCCCATATATGATGCACAATTTCTCACTTAACCCCACTTTTACATATGAAGCAAATGCACAGTTTCTACCTCCATCCCCACCCTCATACATGAGGGTGATAAATGCACTCTTTCTCTCTCTAACCCCACTCTCATATGGGAGTGGAGGTGGAGAAAAAAATGTGTATTTTTTAAGGTGGGAGAGAAAGAGTTCATTTGTAAGAGTGAGGAGGGAAAATGTGATCGAAAAAATTTCAAGATGAAAATGGTAACTACTCAACTTTTCTATTTGTAATTATAATATTTGAATCACCATACATAACCATTAACTCCTTTAATATGAATATAAATACATTTGAAATTTACATTGTATTTTTTAATTTGAAAAGAAAATTATTACCTTTGTCCATGTTTATCAATGTTCAGTAAGAACCATATCTCAAGTTTTAATGAAGATCTTATCTTTTTTTTAATGTGATTAAATACCAACAACCCAACATACTAATTTATGGTGGTTTCAAGCACTTTTATATTCGCTGTATAGAGCGACACTTAAAAATACTTAAAAATGAAGATTGCAAAATAAAAATAAACATGGACTAATTTCTTTGCAACTCTTTTACTTGTCTTTATATACAATTCATCATTCCCCACTTTATGATATAATAAATAAAATTCAAGTAATAAAATAATAAAAGTGTTATCACTCTCTACGTTTGTTAGGGATTATAGTTATCTGTCACGAGTCAAAATAATTTGATTTCGTATTAGTTTCCTAAAAAGTTTATTATCTTGAATTGTTATTTAAATTATATGTTTTTATTTTTATTTTATTATGTTAAAGATTTACATTTTTTTTTTTGTTGGTTCGTCCATAATGATGTGATTAAATATATTGTGGAAGGCAATATATTATTTGCAAAATTATTTAAAAACTAAATTTAACAAATTGTATTATTAATCTACACTCCCACTTAATTATGTTTTGATATAATTGGGATTGTATTAATGAAACTTTGATAGAAAAAATAAATCTTTTATGGGTACAATTATGCTCTCTCTTACAATTGGGAAGGTTGGTCCACCTGAGAGGTTACTTGGAGCCACCGCTTAATACTCCACCTCCTACTCCACTTATTCCTCCATTGCAGGGTAAATTACCACTGTTAATGACTCTTGAACAAGTTATCAACCTAATGAGCAGGATTGAATGCTACAACTTGAGGTAGCCAAGAAAGGAAATATGTTAATGACCCTAAGGCCCTATGTTAAGGCCCTAATGCTCATTTATTATTAATTTATAGTTATGATTAGGTCGGCTTAGTGGTAGGTTGCATCATGCTCACTTTATCTCCTATTTATAATAAAGGAGAATCAATTGTATAGACATCTCATCTTGTTTTGTGCATTAAGTATGTTGTAAAGGAGGTTTCCCCCTAGAAGTGGATAATTCATTGGCTATTTTTTGGAGTTTGGTTCATAACATTTGGTATCAGAGCATATGATCCTAAGGTTTCTCTCCTTCAATCAAGACACCTTGGAATTTTTGCTATAACTTTTTTTTCTGGGATGATTCAGACAAGGAAATTTTTAGGTTACTAAGGTGACATATCTAAAAACATGTAGTAAACATTTTAGGTATTGGTTCATTAAAATTTATGAGTTACATCTTGTGCAAGTTTGTGTTTGTGATTAGCCTTGAAATTAGTTTCAAATGAGTCATCTTGGAATTTTCGGTAGAATTTTTTTTGGCATGGTTTTAGATTGTGAAATTTTCAGGGTCCTAAGGAAACATTTATATGTACATTTTGCAAAAATTCTAGGTTTTGTTTCATTACAATTTTGAGATATATCTTGTGTAAATTATGGTTATTTGACTAGTCCTTAAACTAGTCTCAAATAGGTGTTCTTGGTAGAAGTGTCATATATGAAGTTTTGGATGTACAAATTGAGTGCCAATAGTTTATTTGGAAAGAAGAACGACCATATTATTTCAAGTAAAAAAATCAAAAGCATATCATAAATTTTTGACAATAGGCATTCCATACAAGTTATCTATTGGGAAAGGGCCAAGAATCAACTGGTTTTGGGAAAGTTACCATAAATTTCACTTCGCACATCAAATTTTGGTTAGACTTGTGGAATTGAAGAGAAGAAATATCAATTACTACAAACCAAATTTTTAGACTCATAAGGGATGAAATTGTAGTTATACATCAGGACAAAGGATGTCTAGCAAGCCAATCTCCCAAGTAAGGTTTTCAAAGTTTGTAACTTGCAATTGGCATACCTTTTGATTGGAAGATCTGATTCTAGTAATTTAAAAATTGAAATAAAGAGAAATAAGAGGAGTATTATTATTTTCTCCAATGGCAAGGGAATTTTCAAGAGTTACGACTTCTAGTAAACTTTTGGAGATCTCACATATGAAATATGAAGAAAGTGAAGACTTCTAAAACAAGTTATCCCAATTGAAGAATCAAGTTGAGAAAATGAGTGGTAGTGTGTTGAAACTTGTGGATTTCTCACTTTCCAAAGAAACATTTAAAAGGTAAATGGACGATGAAATGGAAACCTTTATGAATCATAGGATGGAACAAATGGAAAAGAAGATGGATGAAAATAAGAATCAAATGGAAAAAGAATGGATGAACATAGGGATCAAATGGAAAAGAAGTTGGATAAAAAGATGGAGGAATTGCAAAATTCCATTTTACAAACCTTAGATGGGAGGATTCCTAAAATTGACATTGTGACCGAAGAGACTCATGAAAATAAAGGAAATATTCATATTGAGCAACTTGTCACTGATAAGAAAATTCTAGGTGTATTTGACTCTAATAGTGGAGTTAATTATTTATGGGTTCCTAAGGGTGTCAAATTTCCCAATGTTGAATTAAAAAAGTTTGATGGAACAAAAGTCTTTACATGGGTGAACCAAATACAAAAATAATTTGAATTGCACAATATTATGGATGACAAGAAAATAATTTATTTAACAACCTTGTAATTTAAGATAAAACCCTATCAATGGTATCAATGGGTACTCAAAAGGAAGCCCCATTCTTATCATTATACTTGGAGTTTATTTACAAGAAACTGAAGAACAATATGGAAAAGTTTGGGAACAAGACTACTTTATTCAATTGAAAAGAATCAAACATTTAGGTGATAGTGAATATTATAATTCAAAATTCCAGGTGTTGGCCGCAAGGGTGGATAACATAAGCAATGAACATATGTTGGAAGTTTACATGGGTATGGATTACAGGAAGACATTAAACATGAGATTTTCTTAAAACATCCTGAAAATATTATGGAGGCTATGCAACTTTCTCTTCATATTCAAGCCAAGAATAGAGCTACATACAAATCTACCACCAGAACATATGCAGAAAATAGAGGTAGATTTGGGGCTCATAGGGAAACCCTACCTCAACCTACTTGAATATCACCATAGGAAATGGAAGAAAGAAGAAAAAACAAACTATGATTTGGTTGTAATAAAAAATGGTCAAAAGGACATAAATGTCAAGAAAAAAAATTGTTCACCATAGAGAATAATGATGAAGAGGAAATAGAGGCATCTATACATGAGGATTAGGAAGAACTTGTGAACTTAAAAGAGCAGGAAAAATGTAGCAATTCTAAAAAACAGTGACAGATGTGAAATATGTGTTCATGCATTGGCAGGTTTGTCGGCACCTCAAAGACATAATATTGCAAGATACATTAAGAATCAAAGGTTCATAGTGCTTATTGAATCAAGGAGTACCCATAACTTCATTGATAAAATATTAGCAGAGAGCCTCAATTGTTTTGTGTATCCAGTGACAAATTGTCAAGTTTTGGTTGTTAATGGAGGTAGTATTGATTGAGGAAAATGCCACAACAATAAAATTAGTATCGGAGAATATAACTTAGAAATGTATGTCATTACCATTGGAGGTGTATATGTTGTTCTAGTTATTCAATGGTTGAGAACATTAGGTATAGTTTATAAAAATTATAAGGAATTATTCATGAGATTTAAATTGGAAGGAATTCAATATGAATTCAAAGGGTTAAAATATGCACCTTCTTAGGACATCAGATCTCATAGAATGGAAAATCTCCTAAAAGGGGGTAGCAAGGGATTTGTGGTTAGAATTTATTGTATGGAAGTAAAACAAGAAGATGAAAATATTCCAGAGGAATTAAAATGCACCTTGGAAAAGCACCATAGGGTCTTCCAAGAAATTCCTAAAGGGATACCTCCCTCTAGGGATCATGAACATGAAATTGAAATAATAACTAGAAGTACTCCTCCTAATAAAAGGCCTTATATATATCCTCATCAGTAAAAGGATGATATTGCAAAAATGGTACAAGACATGATGGATTTGAGTATTTTTCAACCAAGTAGGAGTTCATTTTCAATTGTAGTAGTGATGGTGAGAAAAAAAGATAATTCTTGGAGGATGTGTCCTGATTACAAATATCTAAACAAGATCACCATAAAGGATAAGCTCCTTATTCCAAATATTGATAATCTATTAGATGAGATTCATGGAGTGGATTATTTTACGAAAATAGATCTTAAATCAAGATGCCACTAGATCATATTAAGAAAACAAGACATTCCCAAAATAGCTTTCAGAAATCATGATGGGCACTATGAGTTCTCGGTCATGCCTTTTGGGTTGACTAATGCTCCTTCTACTTTTCAAAGCCTTATGAACAAAAACTTCAACCCCAACTTAGAAATTTTGTGTTGTTTTTCTTTGATGATATACTTATCTATAGTAAATCATGGGAAAACCACATTGAACATGGGATAAAGTCCTACAAATTCTTGAGAAAAATCAATTGTATCTAAAAAGATCCAAATGTTCTTTTGGGAAATAAGAAGTAGAGTATTTGGGTAATATTGTTTCAAGGGAAGGGGTTAATATGGACCCTAAAAACATCCAAGCTATTACAAAATTCACTATTCCTAATAACATCAAGAGTTATCTCTTGAATTTTTTTTTGTATGGGATTAAGAGGCTACCTCGACATTCTCACTCTTGTCTTCTACACTAGTATTGGAAACACTTGATTTTGGTAAAGCATTCATAGTTGAATGTGATGCATCTAGACAAGGAATTGGAGCAATATTGATTCAAAAAGGGAGACAATTTGTTTTTGAAAGTAAACAATTAAAGGGAAATGACTTGGTGAAATCTACATATGAAAAAAAACGAAAGCAATTTTACATGCAATCAAAAAATGGTGACACTATCTCATTGGGAGGAATTTTAAATTTAATACATACCATGATAGCCTAAAGTACTTTTTGGAGAAAATATTTTCATTAGAAGATAGACAAAAATGCGAGGGTTTGATTTTGAAATAATCTACAAAAAGAGGAAGGAGAATGTGGTCACAGATGCCCTTTCCATAATAGAAGAAGCCTCAAGTTTATTCCATTACATATTCCACTCCTATGTGGTTGGAAGAAGCTCACCATGAATGGAAAAATGACAATAGTATGAGACATAAAATACAATGCATGAAGGAATGGATGAACTCTATGGAACATTGGGAGTGGAACATAGATATTCTCTGGTACAAGGATAAAATATTTGTATTCCATTAATCAAAGTTGAAGCAACAAATATTAAGGGAGTCTCATGACTCTCCGATGGTAGGACATTAAAGGTTCCTTAAAAAATATCAAAGGATCAAAAAAAAGTTTTTGAGGGAAGGAATGAAGAAAGACATTCAAAAAATTGTAAGAGAATGTCAGGATTGTCAAAGAAATAAAGGAGAAATAGTAAAAACTCTAGGGTTACTTTAGCCTTTACACATACCTAATCAAATATGTGAAGATATCAATGGATTTCATTACAATTTTACCAAAATCAAAAGGTAAGGATGTCATTTTTTTGGTCGTGGAAAGACTCACAAAATATGCACATTTTTTGTGAAATTCAAAGTACATATACTACAAGTCAAGTGGAAGAAATGTTCATGAAGGAAATTCAAAGGATTCATGGATTTCCCAAAGTAATAATAAGTGTTATAGATCCAAAATTTATAGGAAAATTTTGGAAAGAAATGTGGAATATGAGTGGAACAATACTAGCTATGAGCTCGGAATATCATCCACAAATACATGGTCAAACAAAAATAGTTAACAAATGTTTTGAGGGTTATCTACGTTGCTATTCTTCATACAAGCAAGATCAATGGGTGAAGTGGATTCCTCTAGTAGAATGGTGGTATAATACCACCGGTCACACATCTACTAAGATGTCACCATTTGAATCCCTTTATGGATATCTAGCGCCTAACATCTCGTGATTTTTGCAAGACCAATTCAAAGTAGAGAAAATAGAGTCACATTTGGAAAAGACTAAAGAAACTTTGAAAATTCTCAAGGAAAACCTTCAAATGGCACAAAACAAGATGGTGTATCAATCAAATCAACATCAAAGTGAAAGACAATTTAAGGAGGGTTATTGGGTATTTTTGAGACTGCAACCTTATAAGCAATCTAATCTCAAACATAAGAAGAATAAAAAATTAGCTCCAAAATTTCATGGACCCTACAAGATTATTCACAAGATTGGAAAAGTTCCATATGAATTTGATTTGCCTTCTTCTCACATTCATAAGGTTTTTCTTTTATATTTCCTAAAAACGGTTTTGGGACAAACTATGTAAGTGCAGACACAACTTACAGAATTAGATGAAGAAGGAAAGTTGATTCTTGAACTGGAAAAGGTTAGAGATGTTAAAGTTTAAGCCATTGTTATAGTTCTTTGCAAATCCATTGTTATAGTTCTTTGCATTTGAATGAATAACAACAACATAAGATAAGATCACTGAGAAATACAGAATCACAAGAGACACAACATTTATCCTGGGAAACCCTCTAGGGGAAGAAAACCCAGAAAAACTTCCTTATTATAGATAGCCAATACAATGCCAAGAGATAACTCAAGCTAATACAAAAGATCCTCTCCCAAAGATGTGCCACTCTCTCTCTCTCTTCTCCAATAGCAGCTCTGAAACTTGTCTCTCAAAATTAGCAAGTGAGGTGTGTCTAAGTGAAGCGCTAACCTCCTTATTTATACAAATCTGGCACGTGTGAAGTGTCTCTTCACTGGCAGGGCTGACTTCTCAAACTGGGTGGTTATAACCACATTTATTATATTTCGGGGCCTCTTTAATATATTATGGGGCTGAATTTTCTTTCTGCCTATTACAATTACATTATGACCAATCCGCAAAAGGGGATTTGGTCCTTTTACAATAGCCTACTTGATCAATCCACAATGGGGATTGATCCAATGAATAATATATCAAATAATAATAAGAATACTCTTTGCAGTTACATTATTTCAACACTCCCCCTTAACAACAAGGGTATTCTTCAACAGCATCATGCGAGAGAGAGAGTGGACAACATCATCAACAACATCAAGTGGGTGAGAGGACAACATCATCAATATCATCTTGGAACACTAAATGGCGTATCTATAAATCATCGAAAGTTTTCTTCATCGGCAACATTGTCATTCTCAAAGGAATGCAATCATCATCTGCATCAATATGTATTAGTATAAAACTAATACATCATCATCATCATCATAGCATGAGGCTGGCTCATCATAATACAAGATTGGATTTACGTCACAACTGTAAGGATGGAAGCTCAATACTCATCTTGCTTTATGTCACAACAATCAAGCTGGAAGCAAGATACTAGACTGGCTTTACGTCACAACTTCTCAAGCTGGAAGCACAGTACTAGTCTCATCTCAACGTCTTGCTTTACATCACAACACTCAAGTTGGAAGCAAGATACTAGACTGGCTTTACATCACAGCTTCTCAAGATGGAAGCTCAGTACTAGTCTCATCTCAATGTCTTTGTTTACGTCACAACACTCAACTTGGAAGCAAGATACTCGTCCTACTTTACGTCACAACAATCAATATGGAAGCAGGATACTAGAATGGATTTACGTCACAGATATTCAGTCGGAAGCACAGTGCTAGTCTCATCTCATCGTCTTGATTTACGTCACAACTATCAAGCCGGAAGCAAGATGCTCGTCCTGCATTACGTCACAACAATCAAGCTGGAAGTAGGATACTAGACTGGATTTATGTCACAACTGTCAAGCTGGAAGCTCAGTACTAGTCACATCACATCTTCTTGCTTTACGTCACAACCATCAGGTTGGAAGCAAGATACTAGACTGGCTTTAAGTCACAACTGTCAAGTCGGTAGTCACATCACATCTTCTTGCTTTATGTCACAACCATCAGGTTGGAAGCAAGATACTAGACTGGCTTTACGTCATAGCTGTCAAGCCGGAAGCACAGTACTAGTCTCATTACATCTTCTTGCTTTATGTCACAACAATGAGGCTGGAAGCAAGAGATGTCTCATCACAAAAACTACTCCCCCTTTCGAGGAAGGTCCTTTCAGACTATTCCAAGCTTATCTCGAAAGTGTTCAAACTTTACACGAGATAGAGGCTTGGTCAACACATCAACAACCTGCTCATCCATGCTAATGTACTGGAGCTTTAAGGCTCCTCTCTGCACCATGTCACAGATGTAATGATATCAAATCTCTATGTGCTTCGACTTGTCATGGAATACAGGATTCTCTGTCATCTTTATGTAGCTCTGGTTGTCACATAGGATCATGGTTGCTTCCATCTCTAGGTCAAATAGACCGGTCAACAACTTTCGAAGCCATATATCTTCCCAACTGGCAGAACATGCAGCAATGTATTCTGCTTCCGCTATGCTGAGAGCAATGCTAGATTGCTTCCTACTCTGCCACAAGATCATGGCTGATCCCAAACTGAAACAACATCCTGAAGTGATTTTCTTGTCAGAAACACTTCCTGCCCAATCTGCATCAGTATATCCACTCAATGTGAAATCATGATCTCCATCATAGTTGAGACCACAATCTATTGTACCCTTAAGGTACCTCATCACATGTTTTACAGCCACTAGGTGAACATGTCTGGGTTCTACCAAAAACTGACTCAAGGTGTTCATGACAAAAAAAATGTCTAGTCTGGTGTTCGTCAGGTACATCAATGATCCAATAATTTGTCTGCACATTGTGGCATCAATCAATTCTGACGAAGTGTTGACCAACAGGTTCAGCTTCGCTTCCATGGGTGTATTCATGGACTTGCATTCCAACATGTCGAATCTCTTCAACTTTTCGACTGCATACTTCCCTTGGTTAAGGAAGATCCTTTTTGGACTCTTCCATACCTCAAGACCTAAGAAATAATGCATTAGGCCAAGGTATTTCATCTCAAATTCTGAGGCGAGTCTCTTCTTACATTCGGTGATGATATTTTCTTCTCCAGTTAAGAATAAGCCATCCACATATAGCAGTAGTATTACTGGCTCATCGTTCATAACCTTGAAGTAGAGGTTATAATCTGCTTTACTCTTGGTAAAGCCCAAGCTCTTAAGGAAACTGTCTATCTGACCATACCAAGCTCTAGGAGCTTGCTTTAATCCGTATAAGGCTTTCTTCAATCTGCAAACATGAGACTTCCTGTCTTCAACTTCAAATCCTTGAGGTTGCTCTATATACAGTTCCTCTTTGATGACACCATTTAGGAAAGATGTCTTTACATCCATCTGGTGCAGCTTCCACTTCATCTTAGCTTATGATGGTTCTGATCGAAGTGTATCTGGCTATAGGAGAGAATGTCTCTTCATAATCAATGCCTTCTTTCTGAGAAAAGCCACAAGTGACAAATCTTTCTTTATACTTCTCAATACTTCCATTAGCAACATGTTTCATTTTGAAGAGTCATTTGGAGGACACCACATATTTACTCTTTGGTCTGGGAACTATTTCCCATACTTCGTTCTTTAATATGGATTGGTATTCCTCTGTCATGGAATCTGCCCATTCTTTCCTCTGAATGGATTATTCAAAGTAGGTAGGCTCCTCCTCTAGAAGATCACACATCAAATCCGTATAACTGGAGAATGGCTTTGGTCTTTTCACCTGTCTCGTAGTTCCTTCGGGAACACCGTACTTCTCTCCATATTGAATAAGCTCTCTAGCCCAAGCTGGCTTTGTTTTATGGAGGATCGTCATCTGAGGAGGTTCTTGAACTTCTACCATGGTCTTCTAGAATTTTCTCATCAGGGGAAGTTATGACTTCCCTCACTGGTTCTGCGGCTCTGGGAACCTCCCTCACTGCAGTTCTGGGGATTACGGGTTCCTCTTCATATACTTCTTCAAGCTGACATCTTCTTGATTTCTTGAGCGCTGCATCTTCATCAAAGGTCACATCCCTACTGATCTCAATGTGACGATGACCTGGTATATAGATTCTAAAGGCCTTGGAGACCTCACAGTATCCCACAAATATTCCCTTCTTTCCTATGGGTTCCAACTTGTTTCTCTTCTCTTTCGGTATATGAATAAATACCGGGCAGCCAAATATTTTGAGATGGCTTACCTCTGACTTCTTTCTGGTGAACATCTCTTCCGGCGTCTTAAGCCCAAGTGCAATATGGGACAATCGGTTCTGCACATACACAGCTGCCATTGCTGCTTATGCCCATAAGCACATAGGAAGATCTTGATCATGGATCATAGTCTTCACGGCTTCCATTATTGTTATGTTCTTTCGTTCAACTACATCATTTTGTTGGGGATTATAGGGAGTAGTGAGTTCCCTCTTGATCCCAACATCTTTGCAGAAGTTCACAAAATATTTTGAGGTATATTCTCCTCCATTATCTGACCTGAGTGTCTTAATATTTATTTCAGAAAGATTCTCTATCAAGGCTTTGAATTCCTTGAACTTGCTGAACACTTCATCTGCTAACAGAGGACGATGGCATTGGGCCACATACATCTGAATGAATGAGCTCTAGGACTCCTTCTGCTTTGTTTTCGCTCTTCGGAAAAGGGTTCTTGATGTTCTTCCCATGTGCACATCCATTGCATATGCCTTCATGGTCAAACTTGAGTTTTGGTAAACGTATGACCACTTTGCATATGTATGGTAGCGCCTTGTAGTTAATGTGAGCTAGTCTTCTATGCCAAAGTTCACATGGATTCTCAATGGCGTGGGTCATGGCAGCTTCTGAGTGACCCTTTAGCTTATGCAAGCCACCTTCTTCTTTTCCAATGATGATTGCTTCATGTATGGTCTCTCCTTTAGAACGTTGCCTGCTTCAACCTTTACTATTGCTTCCTTGGGGTTATTACTTGTGACCTAGAACAAGGTCAACAAAACAACAAGCAAGAGTAATATCCTTTTGATAATATAAGGTAATAGCATGAACAATCATCATAGTAGCTCCTTTAGAGCTATCACTTGTAACTTGTCCAAAGCAAAGATTAAAGGTAAGGAATACAAAATGAAAAAGAGGTCAACACTCTCATAGTGTTGTGATTAAAACATTCCTCCATGGAAACCTGGGACCAACACACAAGATTCTTCCTAGAGGAGGTGTTAGTTGCATCAGACAAATGATTAAGTTAAGCATTTATCTCTATATCCTCACATGCTATCAAGTATGATACTTTACGTACTTGATGACATAACACAAGTTTCCCCCTCGAAGTTGATTATTCATTGGGTATTTTTGGGAGTTTGGTACATAACACAAGAGAAAGGGTCCAAAGCCTTAAGTCTTCTAAGAGTGTACCATATCCAAGCAAGAATGATAGGCAAGAGAGATTTGATTCTTCCATTTCATGCTTATATTGGTTCCAACCATATCCATGTGAGATGATGCAAAGCTACCCACAAATTTGATCAATGTTACTTAGACAACATAAAAATAGAAGTATTAGGTCCTACATCATCCATAATTCAGGAAAAGACCTCATTTCATTCTACAACTATTTCTTTGATGGAATTCATTTATTATAGTTTTTATAAGGAAATGAATAAGTACTAAATTCTAGGGTCTACACAATTTTCTTTGGCCTCAGTTTTTTCTGTGTTGTTTGTGTTACATAACAAAAAATATTAATGAGTGGGAGGAGGGTATCACATACCAGGGATAAAATGAAGATAATCCAAAGCTTGGCTTGTTGATCACTGGTGGTGGTAACTAGATTCCCAATATCTTTTGCAACAAATTTATTACTCTCTAAACTACTACATGAATCATGGCATGGAGGTCCAATATATTTTGCAAAACATTCATTGCTCTCTGAACTATTGCCTGGATAATTGCTTGGAGGCGCAATATCTTTTGCAAAGGAATCATTACTCTCTAAATTGTTGCTTCATTCATGACCAATCCTAAATGGGACCATGTTGAGATCGTAATTACTATTAATGCCTTGCATAGATGATCTTGAAGTCTTGACATCGAAAGGTAAAGGAGTGGAGGAATTGACTTTTCCTCCTGCAAAAAATACAAAAGTATACCCCATTGGAGAAGAACATGAGTCATATCCATTCATGTCATTTCGTTTAACTTGTATTTTCTCTTCGCTTGCAATTCCCAATTCAAGGTAGGGAGTATCAATAGGACTAGTCCTATTTACCTTGCCAGAGTTTACCGGCTCCCTTTCTCTCCATCTTACAGATTCAAGCACTATGAAATGGAGCTCATGTCGAACCACACTCTCATGGGATTGGGTTCTAGCACAATATCTATTGAATGACTCTCCTTTGTGACTTAATATAAGGCCATGGACGATCCCCCCTCAATTGCAACTACACCTCCTCGAAATAGACTTTACAACTTTCAATCTAGCAACAGTTCACCCTCAACCCAATAGGGATACGACCTCTAACATCATTTCAACTCTCCGACCATTTACAAAAGCAACCTATACCTAGATGAAAGAGAGGACTAAGAAAACATGTGAAATAAATAAATAGTATGGTTTGAAGGTCGAGAAGACTTTGCAAATTGGAATTAATAAACATTATTATTCTCTCTTGTGGACATATTTAAACAAGTAGCCTATTTACTACATTATTTCTCACTCGATGTTGCATGCAACTCTTAATTGAATGTTTCACATGCACTAATTATTTAAGTTATGGATCTTCAACTTTGAAATGCTAGTTTTATTATTGGAGTACATGAAATAGTTATAGTTATATTGATTTCTTTCATTATGACTTTTTGCATAAATTGAGCAATGGTGAAATTGTATTTATATTAATGCATTTAGAGGCACAATGAATGTATCTTATTGTATCCACCTTCCTTATCATGGCCAAGAGAAATAGTTGGGTCTGCACACATTTTCATTAATTTACTTTGAAAAATGTTTTTAGAAAAGATAAAATTCATTATTTTTATATTATTTTATTACAACAAATGCTTATGAAATCTCACAATTATTTGTATGTTTTTATCAATGTGCAAACATTTATACTGTATTTAACAATGAGAAATCTTATGAATTAATATTTTCCATTAAAATTTGCACTTGGAACTTTAATTTCTCCATGACGGAGAAGATCAAGCAATTCACCAAAATATAAGTTTTCCAATGCCACATTCATGCATAACAATGTTGATTTTAATGAATTGCTTGTTAGACTCACTTTTTATTAACATTTTGGTTTTCAAATACATTTATCCCGGAGCAAATGTGTAAGTCGTTGATTCCTATAATTAACGAGATTGCTAATGGAATATTGTTATTAACATTAAGTATTAAACTTTTCTAATAATAACGAAAACTTATTCAAATATTTCTAATGAAATATTGTTATTAACAATAAAAACATTTTAAAATATTAATAATAATTAGATCAATTACCCTCTTCACATGAGTTGTGTAGATATGACCTAGTATTCTTTTTTAAGTCATTTTCATTTAAAATAATTATATATAAATAAGTAAAGTTTTTAAATTCTTATAAGTCGGTTGTTCACACTGAGGGACTTAGAGTAATCTATTTCATGTTTTCTTATTAGTGTAACATCCCACTTTTGCGAGCACATGTTATTGACTTATTCTTTGAGGACACTTGCATGCAAGTGATCTGGTTTTAGTATATGGTTGTTTGTTCTCTTATGGATTCTTATGATGATGTTGATGGATTATGATATTATGTTATTTGATATCTTTGTAGTGAAAGATGTTATTGACGAGTTTCCCTGAGTGTGCAGGACACTTGATAGATTGAGGATGCCACTGACATCAATGGACCTCCTTGGACTCCAGATCGAGTGAGGGAGTGGAGTGTATTGGTTTGGGTATTTTTTTATTTATGCATATGTGACATATGATCGGGTATATTATGATGTTGTTTATGGATCATTGATAGTGTTTCGTTGATGGATGTAGGCTGACAATTGCTTGCTAATCAAACTCACATAAGGAGTAAAGGGGCCATGCACACCAACCAGATATTGAGGGAGAGGTGTGGCAACAACCCTGTCACAACCTATTAGCACTCACGTTGTGGCTCAAATTGTAGGTTAACAATTACCTACTTCAAGAGACCCACGATGTCGTGAGGGCAGACTGAGACAATCGCTCATAAAGATTCTAAGGGGCATGCAATAAGGCAGGGTCCTTATTCCTTAGAGGTCTTTAGTCTCTCACAAGGTCACATGAATAGAGTATTGACTTGAAGGGTTGGACGGCTACCAAAACCAGTCAAAGGCGAGTGGCACCCTTGGAGTAGGTAGTGCGTCTTGAAAGGCATGTCGCGTAATTAAAATTTGAATCAAAGGCGAGTGTCAGGCTTGGAGCACGAAGTGCGTCTTGAAGGGCACGTCACGGTATAAAAAAATAAGTCAATGAATCTAGGTGGCCTAGAAAACTTGAGTGGATGTTAAATCTTAAAATATTGAGCACTTGCCTATTAATTAATTGATTTAACTAATCCTAACTTTAAGTGAGTGAGAAGACTAAAATCTAAAATTTTAAATTAAATGATGATGGGATGAAATAAATCAAATTAAGAATCAATGAAAGTAAAAATAAATCCTAAGGAATGTTTAATACACTTGTGCAAGTAAATACTGAATTAGAATTTTAGTTGAGAAAGGAATAAAGCATAAATGTGTAAGCATAGAAAGGTATCTAGTCTAGTATAACTAAAAAACTTTCCTAAACTAAACACAACTCAGTTTTAGAAAGGCGTCAACCATTAAAAGGGAAATAGAGGGAATAAAGGGATAACTAGAAGAGATTTTAGGAGTGCTTTTAGGATGGGTGAGGGAAATTGACATTTAATTTAATTAAACTATGGATTTATTGGTGCAACTAAGGGAATGGGTGACAAGTGTATGGGGAGAGTAATTCCTAATTAATTAAAAAAAAAAAAAAAAACGAATTAAATGTGCAAATGGAAAGTGGTCACTAAGAAAAAATCTACAAAAGAAATGGCTGAGGGGAGGAATGGATCATGACCGGTATGAGTAAGGTTATGCTGCAAAAATTCTGATTGGTTTTACTTGTGAGAGTTGGGATACCCATCTCGAGTGAGAGAGTGGTAGCTCTACCTTGCGAGGCAAGATGGGAGCTAGAGTATTCTGGTTGTGGTTGTGCATGGCCCCTTTGCGGCTTGGGGGGCTAAGGGGGGAGAAGAGTACCCCTAGTGTTGGTTGGGAGGTACCGGTGAAGTCTCGACGGTTAGCAAACAAGAGACAAAAGGGAGCACAAGCGTGGAATAAAAACTAGGGGGATTCTTCACCTTCGGTTACGGTAATCCTAAACTAAGATTGAATTCATTAAGTTTCAAATTAAAATGTAGTTTAATTTTATTGTATGGTGTTGTAAATTTATGGTGGATGATTCTGTAGTAAAAGATATGATGGAATGTATTGAACTTTTATTTTTGGACCTTGAAACCCACCTCCCTGGTAGCGAGATACCTATAACGAGTTCTCCCGGAAACTTTGATTTCTCCAACAACTGCTGCACCCTTCCATTACTCTTTACCTTGACGAGTTTCGAGTGGCTAAGAGCGCCAGTCCTTGCCCTTTTACCTTGACCAAATAGCATGCTCAGTGCGCCATGTCCTTCCTTGCTCTATGTTTTTATCTAAACTGGACAATGTTTCTTTTCCCCTTTATCATTTCTCCCAACATGGAGAATATACAATGCAATTCCAATTGGTTATCTTTGTGTACCTACTAGGAGGTTTACCCTTGTTTCACACCTTACGCATCCATGTAAAGTACATTGTTGCTCTGTGTTTTTTTCCACCAGCAGGTTCACCCTGCGTTTTGAGCAAAGTCGCCTAGTGATTTGATCTTTTACCTCAACGTTTTTATTGATCAAATGCCCAATGACTTTGTGATCATTACCCAACAAATTTCATGAGCAATGACCAGCGAAATTCGTGATCCTCTGCCCAACAAATTTTGTGATCTCTGCCAATGTTTTTTCTTCATCTTTCCCACACAATACTCAACATTTTTTAACTTGTCTTTCTATGTGATTCTGCTTGGTGCTCTCTGCGTTTTATTTTCCCCTCCAATCTCTGTGTTGGGCATGCGTTTGCTGCAAATTTTGATGGGTAATATGACCCTTGGTGTTTTTTCTTTCATCAAATTCCGTTGTGTAATTAATTTTCACCCAGAACAATTTGACCATTGAGTCTTTAATTGCACCTGTGTTTCCAACTTCTGTCATTTATAATTTCCCTATGTTTTCCTTTATTAACTCAACGTTTTTGCATCTTTAAAGTCCATGTGTTCTCCCTTAAGACTCAATGTTCTTTCATTTACAATTTTCATTATGTTTTCCTTTATTAACTTAGCTATTTTGACTTGAGAAAATGCCATGCGGGTGGGGAAATGCACCTCTGCGATTTACCCTGTGATGCTCTATGTTTTTGGCATGAGAATATGCCATGCATGTGGGGGTAAGACACCTTGTTTTTACCCTTTCCTTCTCTGCGTGTTATCAAAGAAACCGCCCAACGCCCTTTGAAGTTTCCCCTTGATCCTTCCCTTGAAGCCTCTTCCTTGGTAAGTCCCAAGTTGCCCAGCCTTGTGCATCTAACCAACATCTTCACTTAGATTAGAAAGCATTGGACACGCATGGCCATACTTTATTTCTTACGAAAATTTTGAATGTGTGTCATCATTATTGCAGTAGAGTTCTATAATGTTATAGCATTATTTAGATCACCTCTTTTAACATCTTAATTGTTGTTGTTAATAACAACATAATATTGTCTTTTTATAAGCGAGCATTGCAACATTATTATATAATATTATAGTCCAGGATTACGGTATAGAATTTTATGGTCATCCTTATAAGTGAAATTTTGTATTGGTATCCCTTCGGTGATGGGGAAGCTTAGTGTTGATGGCCACTTGACTGAGGTTAGGATCACCTTCCGCTCTCATATCAATGGGAACTATTATCTGAATGGTGTGTGCATTTACCCATTTAATTGCTAAGAGAAAGATTTGTATTCTTTTATCATCAATTTTTGGGCAATGTTGACGTATGTAAACTGTCATTGGACTAGTGCTATATGGTTTAATAGGAGATTTTTCATAATTCAATTGATATGTGTCTTTATAGTCGGTCATTGGTCGAAAGATATTGTAGGTGGCAATGGCGTTAGTTACTTGATGTAGATCATGTATTAAAATTTTCGCATGCCTTGAATTTAATGTTGTTGATGTATGATGGATTAATAACTAATGCTATGGTGCCTTTAAATAGTGTCGACAATGATAGATTAAGCATTTATAATCTCTCACGCCATTTAAAAACACATTGATTACTCTTACGCTTTTAGAATAATAATGACATGATTACTCTTGCACTTTTGGAATGATGAATGACATATGATTGATTAAGCATTTATGATTTCTTGCGTCAGTTAAAATAAGGTGATTACCTTGCACCATGGGTTATGTTGTGATTAAATAATTAGATTATTGTGTGCATTGAATAATGATGATGTATGTTTAATTAAGTGATTAAGATTAAATGTGTGCATTGATTGATGTTGATTTATGATTAACTCGGTAATTAGATCACGTGCGCATCTTAAAAATAAAGTGATTACACTTGTGCCTCAACCTTTGTCGTTGTATGAATGATGAAGTATTTACATCCTCTTGCACCTTTGAATTTAATGTTAATCAATCTTGCATCATGAATTTATGTCAATATATGACTGATTTAGTAACTAGTTTTCTCTTACGCCATTAATTAAGTTGACATGTGATTGTTCTAGGGTTTGTTTACCCTCGCGTACAAATATTTAATGCTGATGAATGATTGTTAGAATTGATATCACGTGTGCCATGAATTAAACGTTGATGTATGATTGATAAAGATGATGATTACCCATGCTCCATGATTAATTGATGATTATGATTAATTGATTGATCTAGTTGATGTTGGACTTGTTTGTTAGTGGGATGTAGACACCTCCTTGTTCCTTAGAACAATTGCCAGCCCTGAGACCTTAAATGATCAAAATCAATTGGATCATGGGCTTGAGTGTTGCTTATGTGTCCTGGTGGTCCTAACCTTGTAGTGTAGGATTGGGCGGGTAGTCATTTTAATATTCATTATCTGGTTTATCATTGTTTATAAATTGTTTCAAGATGATTGTGATGTGCTAAGTTCCAACGCTATTTATGTTTATGTGTCACTATCCTTTTGTTGATGCGTTGAATGCATCATTATTGATTTTAATGATGAGTAGATGGTAATGCTTTTACTTATGATGTCATTTATTTTGCATTGCTATGATTTATATTGTTGGCATTAATTTCCTTAAAAAAACAAAATTACCTTATGCTTCGCTTTCCTAGTCGTAACAGAGGGGTCGTTACATATGGTATCAGAGCGGTTTCAACCCCGCGACTTGGGATCATTACACCTTCCACCGTATTAAAGACTTGATTAATAATTTATCACTAATTAACTTGAATTGTGTCCTTGCAGGTAATCATGGTTAGAGGATGTCATGGAGGCCAACGACGTGGTGCTAGGGGAGGAGGCACGATGCCTCCAGTAACATCCATGCCAAAGGGGTCTAACCCCCAAGGAGAGGAATAGGTAATTGGACAGGAGAAGATTTTTTTAGGGGATGTGGTTGGGTTGATGAGGTCCTTTTAGAGGATGTTAGAGGCCTTGATTAACTGTCTAGACATAGATGAGGCCAAGGTGCATGTATCCCCTGAGGGTGCACAATACGCTCTCATCTACTAGTAGTGTTCACAAAGAACTCGAGAAGGTCAAATTTTCTGATTTCTTGGGTGCCACAAACAACACATCCGCCAAGGCATGGTTGGAGAACATGGTGATGTGCTTCACACTTCACGACTACACCTCCAACATGAAGGTCTGCATGGAGATATTTCAACTGAAGGGGAGCGATCTTCTATGGTGGAAGATGCTCCTGCCACAACTGAACATGGCCATCAAAGATGTGTCATGGGAAATGTTCGAGGAGTGGTTCCGGGAGAGGTATTTGTCAGAGGAATTCATTGAGTGCCAACTCAATGAGGTCAAATCCTTGCGACAAGGAGGTAGTACGATGCCCGAGTATGAGGCCCGATTCATGGAGCTTCTTAGGTATGCTCCACATATGAACACTGAGAAGCTCAAGGTCAACAATTTTTTTTTCGGCCTTAACGTCAAAATTCAGGCAAAGGTGAGGATCTGGATGCCTCAGATGTTGCATGATGTAGTCCAAAAGGCCCTCATAGTTGAGGAAGAGCTGATTAGCGAGGGTCAGAGCAAGACTTCTGCGAGACCAACGATACAGGAAACATCTAGTGAGTAGTAGCATCAGACGCTTGATAGACATCCATCAAGGTATTGAGGTACTCTGACAGGATCCACATACACGACACCACGGGGACCGATGCCTCGGCAACAAACTCCCTACAGAGGAACACAACAATAGAAACATCATCGTCCGCAACAACAACAATTTAGGCCTATTCAGCATAACATACCAGGGTTTCAGGCTGGTGGGCCAACAACTTCTACTTCGGGGACCATGAGTATTGGAACAAAGATCAAATGCTTGACTTGTGGAGAGCCACATCAACAGTGTGACTGTCTGGTTGAGAGGGCCAGAGAAACCAGGTTAGCCAGACACACTACAGTAGGATATTTGGGCAAGGCCCATCATATTCATGCAACAGTGAATAACCACCAAGTCGAGCACCATTCTACTATTCTCGAGACGTCAGGTACCATCGCTGACTAGACCTTTAGTATTTTGATAGATCTCGGTGCTACAAAGAGATTTATTTCTGGTGCAACGCTAAAAGTAATTAAGGTAAAGGCATTAGAATAGGATGCATTTAGCTACGGGGAAATGGCTTTAGGAGCCAAGCAGAAGGTTGGAGGAAAGGTTACAAATTGTAGCTTCAACCTGGGAGATTTTGTAATGAAGGCCAACATGTACATCACGATCTTAGGATCTTATGACGTCGTGATCGATATGGACTGGTTGGAATTGCATGATGTGATACTCAATTGTAAGAAGATATGGTTGAGTTTTGCCAATGATGAGGGACAAAGATGAGTGATTGTAGGAAGAAACCAGGGAGTTTCTCGAAGGTTCATCTCTTCCCTATAGGTATGGAAGGTTCATCTCTTCCCTATAGGTTCATCTCTTCGATGGTAACCCTCAGACAGCTGACGGGTAAATGGACCAAGATCTAACGGTCTAGATTCGGTCTTCCTGCGCACACTCCAGAGACTAAATTCTGAGCATCTTAACCCGATCCAACGGCCGACGGGATTTTCGAAGGAGATCCAACGGCTCAGATTGTCCCACCTCGCGCATTTCTTCCACTACTTCGTGGATGTGGAAAGATCAACGGTCCAACTGTTCTCATGGACCTTGGGGGGACCTACGATCCTGATTTCCCCGCTATTCACAAAGATAGAGGGGAAAGGGGCAAGGGATGTAATGCCCTTGTTACTTCCGTCAGTCTAATGGTCATGAATGGCTATGGGTTATCCGACGAGATCTCATTCGTCGATTTGTTACTTATCCCTACACTGCTACCTCGGAACCTTAAGAGGGTCATTCCTCCTCGTACAGGGTTATTAGGACTTGCGTGTTCAAGTCCTTTTTCTGAGTTCTTGGTGAACCTTTCTAAGGAGGGAATCTCTGTGAAGAGATCTATACCGGGGCATTTTCGGAGGCAAATAAGAGTAAACAGCTTCCCAAGAACGGGCTGGAATCCTAACTTAGTTTGACTCGTGCCTAATTAAATTCATTTATCAACATAAGACATGCGCGGTCTTTCTGTTATAATCATATATCTAACATTACTTATCAAAACACTGCACAGACATTCTTATACTGTAATTGTTCACAATTTCACAGTTTATGAGCATATATGTCAGCATATGAATTTCAAGATGCAATATGAACAAAACACTTATCAGAAATAACTTCAGAAGTGGGTGCGACTACTGAGAGGGGTGCTCGTTTCCACCCAACCGTAGGCTTAGCGACTCCCAGTGGATTTACCACTAGCCACCCCCGAGCTGAGACCACGATGCTCTGAGACTGCGTCTCTCTATCTGCCAGTGACCAGGAGCGAAGGTTGCAATCCTTCCTCTCTGCTATCACTCACTCTGCGTAAAATTGCCAGAGTTCCCGTCGTGTCTGCCCTCTCAATCGCTTCTTCCATATGTCTTATCCTCTCGCGAGGTTGTGTGTGGAACGATTACGCTCGCGTCGATAAGGCTGGATGGCTCTATGAATGGGCAGTTCACCATCCCATCCCTCATCAAGCCATCCGCCTACCAGCCTATGAGGCATTAAATTTCAGGGCCAGCAAGCCGCTTTTGGTTCTCCGGGCCAGTGGAGTCCAAATACGGTATTTAATTCTCAGTGGAAGTTAACGCCCCCTTTCCAGGTGCCTTCCACCACCATCGTGGTATATTTTCTGCACATGCCCTCTCAGCAGTCCTGCAATAAATTCAAAATATCATTCACATTCATTGACCTCTTCCTCAAGGTACATTTACATCACATATTCACATTTATGAGTTTGCCATAGTCCTTGGCCAGTCCAGTTATATTTACAAGCTGGGGAAACAGGGTGTTACAATTCCCTCCCCCTTAAAAGGAACATCGTCCTCGATGTTCTTATCCACTAACATGAATTGCATGTACATAAGTAAACAAAATCGGATATGCCTATCTCGTGGCATCCTCCATTTCCCATGTAGCCTCATCTAGGCCAAAATGTTTCCACTGTACCTTGACCTGTGCAATGGTTCTGTTCCGGAGTGGGGTTTCCTTTCTGTCCAGTCTGCATTGGGGTTCTGGTAGAAATTCTCCCTCCGATTCCACCTGGATCACAGACCAGTCAATTATATGATTAGTATCATGTACATATTTCTTCAATAATGAAACATGGAAAACATTATGTGCTTTTACTGTGGGAGGAAGTGCTAGCCGATAGGCTACAGGTCCCACTCTGTCTATAACCTCAAAGGGTCCACAATACCGGGGTGCCAATTTGGCAC
>ML791813.1:156302-178049 GCA_009831015.1 Picea engelmannii
GGCTTAATTCTGAGATATACATGGTCTCCCATTTTGAACTCTCTTGGAGTTCTCTTTTGATCAGCATAACTTTTCTGTCGGTTCTGAGTGATCTTCAGATTTTGTTTTATCTGAGTCACTTGTTGTTCCATTTCTTTCAACATATCAGGTCCAATAAAAATCTTGTTTACAGGGTTACTCCGGATGACTGGAGTATTACACGGCCTACCATAGAGGACCTCGAAGGGACTCATCTTTAAGGATGCTTGGTAGCCGTTGTTGTAGGCGAATTCTACCAATGGCAGGTAGTCTTCCCATTTTCTTGGTTGATGCATTACATGCATCCTTAACATATCTTCTAATATTTGATTTACTCTTTCTGTCTGTCCATCGGTTTGAGGGTGATAGGCGGTGCTAAACAACAATTTAGTCTCTAATCCCGCCATCAGTGATTTCCAGAAATTGGAAGTAAATTTAGTGTCTCTGTCAGACATTATCTCCCTTGGCATACCGTACAGTCAGAATACCTCTTTCATGAATATCTGGGCGATATCTATTGCCTTGCAGGTTGATTTGACGGGGATGAAATGAGCAGACTTGCTCAGTTTATCCACCACCACCATAATGGCATCATTTTGTTTGGTTGAAGTTGGTAATCTAGTGATAAAATCCATGGAGATGGTTTCCCATTTCCATTCGGGGATGGGTAAAGGGTGTAATAGTCATGCTGGGTGTCGATGTTCTACTTTAACCTATTGGCATTCTATGCATTGGGCCAAATATGTGGCTACGTCCTTCTTCAATCCCGGCCAATAAAATTGTTTCCGGGTGGCAGTAATCATTTTCTGGTATCCTGGGTGACCGGTGTAAGGTCTTTTATGTAGTTCATCCATGATGAACCTCTTCAAGTCGTCACAATTGGGAATGTACATTCTATCTCTATAAGTGAGAAGGCCTCCTTCGGTCAGCTGATAGCTTTCATATTTTACTCCAGCGGGTTCTTGTTGTAGGTACATGCTTACATTTCGGACGAAGGGGTCTGTCTCTTGTGCCTTTTTGACTCGGTTCTTGACATCTGTCTCGCAGGTACTCACCGCTACCAGGTGAATTGTTTTCATGCTTCTGCTTAGGGCATTGGCCACCCTATTTCCCTTCCCTTTAATGTGTTTGATTTCGAAATCAAATTCGCTAAGGAGGGCCATCCATCTGGCTTGTCTAGCATTAAGCTTGGGTTGATCAAAAAAATACCGTAATCCACAATGATCTGTCATAAGCACAAACTTTCTTCCCAAGAGGTAATGCCTCCACACTTTTAAGGCATGCACTATGGCAGCCAGTTCTAGATCATGAGTCACGTAGTTGATCTCATGTTCATTCAACTTTCGGGATTCATAGCATATCACCTTTCCTTCCTGCATAAGGACTCCTCCGAGCCCTTCCTTACAGGCATCTGTGCACACAAGGAAGTCAGCTTCTGGGTCAGCGATTTTCAACACGGGTGCATGGGTCAGTAGATGTTTCAGGGTTTGGAATCTTTCTTCACACTGTTGTGTCCACAAGAATTTTGTTCCCTTCTTCTGGAGGGCAGTGATTGGACAACCAATCTTGGAGAAATCTTTTATAAATCTCCTATAGTATCCCGCCAATCCCATAAAGGATCTGATGTCTGAGACATCCTTTGGGGTAGGCCATTCCATGATAGACCTGATCTTGTCAGGATCTACTGCTACTCCTTCCTCGGATAGAACATGTCCCAAGTAGTGTATTTTCTTCTGAAAGAAGTCACATTTACTGAATTTGGCATAGAGTTGATGCTCTCTTAGCACTTGCAGCACAAGTCTAAGATGTTCTTCATGTTCTTCTCTATTCTTAGAGTAGATTAAAATGTCATTAATAAAAACTAGTATAAATTTATCTAGAAATTTACTGAGTACATTGTTCATTAAGCTCATGAAAGTGGCAGGGGCATTGGTTAACCCAAATGGCACTACCACAAACTCGTAGTGACCATATCGTGTCCGGAAAGTGGTTTTATGGATGTCTTCACCCTTGATTCAGACTTGATGGTAACCCGACCTCAAGTCAATCTTTGAGAAAACAGACACACCTCCAAATTGATCGAATAGATCATCGATCCTGGGCAAGGGGTATTTGTTCTTTATGGTTACTTTATTAAGTTGTATGTAATCTATGCACAGTCTAAGGGTGCCATCCTTCTTTTTCACAAACAGGACCGGTGCTACCCATGGGGACATGCTGGGTTGAATATAACCCTTGTCCATCATTTCTTTCAATTGCAATTTGAGTTCACCTAACTCAGGTGTGCTCATCCAGTAGGGTGTTCTAGACACCGGCACCGCTCCTGGTGCGAGTTCTATCGAGAAGTCAATGTCTCTTCTTGGAGGTAGACTCGGTACCTCCTCTGGAAACACATCTCGGTATTCTCTCAGGATAGGGTGATCATCAGGGCTTGGTTCTGCACCTTCGGTTGTTTTCAACACCTGTATTGCATATAGGGGACATCCCTTTCGGCAATACTTCCTCATTTGCAGGGTTGATATTTGTCTCACCGAGACCGGTTTTCGGATCCCTTGAAGGGTTATCCTTTTTCCTTCTTCGCTCACACATTCTAAGTTTTTATAGTAACAATCCATTTTGGCTTTATGGGCGGCCAACCATTCCATACCAATCAACATATCGTATGATCCCAAGGGTAATACATTAAGGTTTGCTTGGGTGGAGAATTCACCCACTATTAATTGGCAAGCTGGTATGGCCTCTACCACCTTTCTTTTAGTGTCAGTGGCTAACTATACCAACCATGGTTTAGTTTGCTTCTGTGGTTGTAGTTTACACTTATCAACAGCTCTAGGAGTTATATAACTCAAATTTGAACCAGGGTCAATCGAAACAGACACTAGGTGGTTGAAAATCATACCTTCTATTTCCACCACTGAAGCTTGGTGGTCAGCTTGGTTATTATCCAAGGCTGCATAAATCTGTGGCACACTCCTTGCCACATCGTTGACTGTGGTCGCTTCCTGAAGGTTATAAACTTTCCAATTGTTCTGTTGTCGGTGTGGACAGTCTCTCCAGAGGTGCTCTCCTCTGCAATCCCAGCATTCCAAAGGTTTCCTCTTTGGGTTATCAGTCTTTACTGGTATAGGTCCAGAAGTTTTATTTCCATCCACCGAGGGAAAGTTCTGTTGTAGTACACTCTGAGTTGGGAAGTTCATTCTAGGGTTCTTTTTGTAGTTTTTAAATCCTAAGGATTTGCTCCCCTTCTTCTGAAATTTTGAACCATTCTTTTGTTTCCAGTCTCCACGAGACTCTGCCCGATGTCCATATTGTTCATGACAATATGTTGCCTTTCGCATAGTGTCTTCTAAGGTCTTTGGCTCATCGAATTCGATTCGGTTCCGGTATTCTTTGGGTAGCCCACTGATGAAGCGTTGTGATTTCGCCTTCTCTGCTTTGATGTAGGGTACATATCTCAATAAGTCGAGGAATTTGTTGACATATTCCTCCATAGTAAGTTGTCCCAGTTTAAGTTCATAGAACTCTTTAGCCTTCTCGTCGAAATACCTTTCCAACAAATACTTCTTCTGGAAGTACTTCTCAAACCTTTTCCAAGATAGGTCCTCCTCGCGGATCCCTTTCATATTCTTAAGGTCTTCCCACCAGATGGAAGCCTTTCTGTTCAGATTGAAAGTGGCCACTCGGGCCTTCAAGTTCTCTGAAAAATCATGGACTCTGAAATATTTCTTCAGTCCAAGTAGCCAGGCCTCAGCTTCCTCTCCCTTCTTTATCTCACCGTCGAAGGAGGGAGGTTTGGCCTTTTTGAATTCCTCAAACTTATGACTCTTGGAAGTATTTTTCTTCTTCTGTTTCTTTTGAGAATAGGAACTGGTCCTGCTACTAGAAGAGCCTTCTGAATCGCCAGTTTCCTTCTCAATGGAATCGTCTAGTATTGGTCCTTTACCTCTGGGGTGGACCTTTCTTGACGTGCTTCTTTCAGTGTGACCACTGACACGACCATGATTCTACATCTCAAGTTCATGCTGCATTTGTCGATGTAGGTCTGATAAGCTCTGCAGTAGAACTGCATTAATTTCGGTTTGCTTTTCTTGTTCTTTCATCATCCTTTCATTATCGGCCTTGCAGCTTTGCAATTCGACCATGAGACTCCTCACAGTCTCAGCCAGGTCTGGAGGGGTTCATATTTCTCTTATTTCGTCAGACTCTTCGTCTCTATTGTGGGAGCCTTCTCCCACCTCTTGGCGAGTCACCATACTTTGCGTCTGTAGATTCCCGCGGTTGATCGTCCGCTTGAGTGAAAAGACAAACGCTGGTTATTAGTCAAGGGTTAAATACATTTTGTTTTATAATTTGTGCATAAATTCATAACTCTTTCACCTGCATACACAATCGGGTTCTCATTTTCCAAGTTTTTAATCTTGGACAAGAGATTTAAGTCAAGGGGTTACTCCTCATAGGAATGCTTCGAACAAAGTTTATGCGCGACTCGTGCATGAGCCCAATCAGGCCGAGTGTTGTAACCATGCTCCGATACCACTTTGTAACATACCCACTACCCATATCAAAGTTTTTCGTTTAGTTCTCAATAATGATAATCCCCGAAGCTTGCATCAGCGAGATGCCCACCCTGAGCAATGAGTCTTTCATTCACCTATACGGATCTCTACACCTAACCGTGGTCTTTCCCTGATGACAACTTCAGGTTTTCGGGGTTTTGTCCTCTCTAATGTCGAGGGTCCCTATGCCCTCGATTCTCCGATCTCCGACGATCTCTCTTCCGGCCTTAGCCCCTCCGGGCTATGGCCTGGTCCACACGACTGTGCTCACAAGACCACAGCCTTATGCTTTTCTTTTCGTCGAAGTTTCGGGATTTCTAATGCCAAAATGCATATGCCCTTTGGATCCGCGATCCTCCGATTCCCGACGCACTCCAACTACCGCTAGTCCCCTTGGGCTAGTCTTTCAAGTCCATACGACCTCCCTCTATGTGACCGCAGCCTTACCTCCTCATCAGGGTTTTGACACTCGTGATGTCCCAACAATTTGGTTTACCGATCCCCGATTCCCGATACGCTCCTCTGCTGCCTTAGCCTCCCGGGCTAAGACTTTAGTCCACGTGACCTCTATCTCACAAGACCGCAGCCTTGTCCCCCATCGGGGTTTCGGACTTTCCAATGTCGAAATGCAAACGTCCCCAGGACTTGTGATTCCTCGAATCCCGACTCCCTGCTATGCTGACAATTAGCAACTCCTGTCCGCCTTTAGCTTAATCAACGGTCGTGATCATCTAGTGGATCAACAGTCCCTGACCTTCCTCGGGGTTTGGGGTTTCAAATGTCGAGGGACATTTGCCTACGGGACTGTCGATCCCTCAAAACCCGATTCTCCGCCATGTTGACGGCTGACCCACACAAGGGCGCATCCTTCCTTGTCTGCTATGCTGACAGCTGGCTTCCACTCATCGGGGTTTCGGACTTCGCGATTCCATCCTGCCTAAACACTTTGTCACCAGGATCCCCGATATCCCGATGACCCAAACGCCATTCAACAAATTCCTGTCGGGACTTTCCCCGATGGCGTCGATTGCTGCCACGCGTCCTCCTCTGATGGACGGTCCTGATTTCTCCAGGATTTCGAGACTTGTGATGCCCCCATTCTCACGGCCTCGGGAACTCCGATTTCCCGATGTCGAGTATCCCGACTCTCTACGAATTTTGGACACCTGTCTCCCTAAACGGACGACTCAGATTTTTCCGGCGTTTCGAGACTTGGAGTGTCTCGGTTTTCTTGTCCTTGAGAATCCCGATATGCCGATGGCTGGACTCCGGATGGTAACCCTCGGACAACTCCGGTCTGATCCGACGGCTGAAGGGTAACTGGACCGAGATCTAACGGTCTAGATTCGTTCTTCCTGCGCACACTCCAGAGACTAAATTCCGAGCATCTTAACCCGATCCGACGGCTGACGGGATTTCCGAAGGAGATCCAATGGCTCAGATTGTCCCACCTCGCGCATTTCTTCTACTACTTCGTGGATGTGGAAATATCAACGGTCCAACTGTTCTCATGGACCTTGGGGGGACCTACGATCCTGATTTCCCTGCTATTCACAAAGATAGAGGGAAAAGGGGCAAGGGATGTAACGCCCTTGTTACTTCCGTTAGTCGAACGGTCGTGAATGGCTATGGGTCATCCGACGAGATCTCATTCGTCGATTTGTTACTTATCCCTACACTGCTACCTTGGAACCTTAAGAGGGTCATTCCTCCTCGTACAGGGTTATTAGGACTTGCGCGTTCAAATCCTTTTTCTGGGTTCTCGGTGAACCTTTCTAAGGAGGGAATCTCTGTGAAGAGATCTATACCGGGGCATTTTCGGAGGCAAATAAGAGTAAACAACTTCCCAAGAACGGGCTGGAATCCTAACTTAGTTCGACTCGTGCCTAATTAAATTCATTTATCAACATAATCCATGCACGGTCTTTCTGTTATAAGCATATATCTAACATTACTTATCAAAACACTGCACATACATTCTTATACTGTAATTGTTCACAATTTCACAGTTTATGAGCATATATGTCAGCATATGAATTTCAAGATGCAATATGAACAAAACACTTATCAGAAATAACTTCAGAAGTGGGTGCGACTACTGAGAGGGGTGCCCGTTTCCACCCAACCGTAGGCTTAGCGACTCCCAACGGATTTACCACTAGCCACCACCGAGCTGAGACCACGATGCTCTGAGACTGCGTCTCTCTGTCTGCCAGTGACCAGGAGCGAAGTTTGCAATCCTTCCTCTCTGCTATCACTCACTCTGCGTAAAATTGCCAGAGTTCCCCTCACGTCTGCCCTCTCAATCGCTTCTTCCATACACCTTATCCTCTCGCGAGGTTGCGTGTGGCACGATTACCCTCGCGCCGATCAGGCCGGACAGCTCTACGGATGGGCGGTTCACCATCCCATCCCTCATCAAGCCATCTGCCTACCAGCCTGTGAGGCATTAAATTTCAGGGCCAGCGAGTCGCTTTTGGTTCTCCGGGCCAGTGGAGTCCAAATACGGTATTTAATTCTCGGTGGAAGTTAACGCCCCCTTTCCAGGTGCCTTCCACCGCCATCGTGGTCTCTTTTCTGCACATCCCCTCTCAGCAGTCTTGCAATAAATTCAAAATATCATTCACATTCATTGACCTCTTCCTCAAGGTCCATTTACATCACATATTCACATTTGTGAGTTTGCCATAGTCCTTGGCCAGTCCAGTTATATTTACAAGCTGGGGAAATAGGGTTTTACAGAGATGGAGCTCTGGGGTTCTAAGTTGAAGTGTGGATAGGTGTAAGCACCATTTCACAAGTAACATGGTGCCTTCATGATCCTGTCGAGGAGGAGGAGTATGGATATTGTGTCTGCTTGCTGGTAGAATTAAGAATCCTCACATCTTATGTTGAGTATGCTCTTGAAAAGACCAATCTTTCCCAAACAAATGAAAGAAGTTGCTATCTACTTGCGTGAGTAAAGTACGTTTCAAGCAGTCGATGCAGAGAGATCACTCAACTCAGATTAACTGAAAGTGCTTCTTCCAGAGGAAGAATTCTAGATCAAGGTCATGTCTAATGTGTTTTATCTGCGTTTTATCTAATCACAATATAAAGAAAACATTTCTTTCATTTTTTGGTGTCAGGCATAGAGATAGAACACCTTGGCTTATTGTTGGTGAACAATAATGATGGAAAATCCTTTTGTGATGGACGTGTGCATAGAAAGATGCAACCACCATGGAAAATGAAACCATTTTGGAGCCAACTGGTCATCGTTGGAGGTCTCCACAAAATTGAGACAAACAAACTATTATATTGGGGCTTTGTTATGGGTTTCGCTGCACTCGTATCACTTGCATTGTTTGGTGTCTTAGTCAATCGTGTTGTAATTCAAACTGTGGTGGTAGATTTCATTGCAATGTGTTGTATAATATTGTAAATGTAGTAGAATTATCTTTTGTTTGTAAGATTATATGATGAAAGACTACTCATAGAATAGAGTAACATAGTTTTAGTTGGTGGTTCTTGACATTATTCGGTGTCAAAAGAACATATCATTGGCTTTATTATGTCTATAGTCTATTATAATATGGTGTTTCTTGTTTTCCTTAAGTGACCCAAGAATAACGGTTACATGTTATCTTTGTGTGTTTTTGTACGTGAAAAAATTCAAGTTGTATGATTGACGGTTGGATATACTCAGTATCTAGACTGCTTTCCTAGATAATTGGCAAATACAATTGTAGACCATGCATTTCAATAGAATGATTCAGTATCTAGATTATTCTTCGAGGTATGTCAAGAATCGTCGGTCCTACAAATACGTCATTGATGGTCAACAACAATTATATCTTAAATGGATCAAGTGGTAGCTTGAAGTTGATGGTTGAGAAAGAGCGTAGTCTATGAGATTTCAGAGAGGGTAGAAATGTTGATGAATATTTTAATATTGTGTTTATTTAGATTTTAATATTGTTTTCAAATAATATAAGCATTAAGGGGGGGTGTTGGAGATAATGCCTCCATTATTTTGTGAGTTGTTAGGGATCTATTGAGATATTCTCTCAACCTCACCTCTTAATTTGGGAATTAGTTAGATCTAGAAAACTATATGTAATAGCTCACTATTGTCATGTGTAAGGGTGTGCAATACATAATAGAATAGTGTCTTGTGCGTGAACAATGTCTCCTCTCCCAATTTCTGAGTACAAACATAATGAAATAACTCAATGGAATAAAATAAACAATTTCAAAATTAGTATGCTTAATAAATATGAAATTGAAATGCACATATGTTAGTAAATTAGTAATAATAATAATAATTTAATTTAAGATTATAATCTAGCTAGATACCAAATTGATATATGTGACCCACTTGTTTATTTAAGGGATCTTTTCTTTACAAAGATTTGATTGCTTAGTTTATTTTTTGCAAGGACAGTGTTATTAGTGAGACGAAGTTCCTCCTTTTTCCACTATTTAAAAAAAAACAGATGATATAAGTCATTTTAAAATGGGCTAAAACCCCTAAAAACAATGTCCTATAGACAAAGCGCAAAACAATAATATAAAACTGTAAATTTCAACAATATCTTTGCTAGATATAATCAATATTATAAATACCCTTAATTCATACTCATACCCTACTACTTTTGAATTTAGACTTGTAACATACATATAAAAAATATATATATTCATAACCTAAATATTTATATTCTTATTCTAATTTTTTAATAAAAAAATTAAAATAATAACTTTAAAATAACAAAAAAAAAACATATTTCTTTATTTTAAAAAACACATATATTCATTTCTATTTAATGCATTATGTTATAATTAATACTTTCATTATCCACAACAACAAACAACAATCCCTTGCACAAAACAACCATTCCTTTTTTTCAAAATATGATAACAACTTTATTTCATGTGGCCCTTCAAGTTAGCATTTGTAATCTCTGGTATTATCAAATTTTGTAATCTCTTGTATTATCAAATTGTGTTGTAATTTTTGTTTTTCAAGTTAGCATTTGTAATCTCTTTTATTATCAAATTTTGTAATCTCTTGTATTATCAAATTGAAATTTTGTGATCTCTTGTATTATCAAATTGTGTTGTAATTTTTGTTTTTAAACAGAGGGAAAACGTATCATATAAGCTCTTGTATTATCAAATTGTGTTGTAATTTTTGTTTTTAAATATAGGGAAAACTTATCATATAAGCTAGTGAGGGTAATCATTATAGTACTATTGTAACTTATCATATTAGTTATTGAGGATAATCATTAACTTTTGTAATTTTTATAGTTATGAGGATAATCATTATAGCATTTTTGTAACTTATCATATTAGTTATTGAGGATAATTATTAACTTTTGTAATTTTTGTAGTGTTGAGGCTAATTATTATAGTACTTTTGTAACTTATCATATTAGCTATTGAGGATAATTATTAACTTTTGTAATTTTTGTAGTAAAACAACAAACAACAATCCCATGCCGAAAACAACCATTCCTTTTTTTCAAAATATGATAACAACTTTATTTCATGTGGCCCTTCAAGTTAGCATTTGTAATCTCTTGTATTATCAAATAATCATTATAGCATTTTTGTAACTTATCATATTAGTTATTGTCTGGCATTGATAGGAACGGAAGAAAACGATCTATAGATAATAATGGGCATTATATTATTATTGAAATGATTGATCTGACGATTAAAAATAATTATTAACTTTTGTAATTTTTGTAGTATTGAGGATAATCATTATAGTACTTTTGTAACTTATCATATTAGCTATTGAGGATAATCATTAACTTTTGTAATTTTTGTAGTAAAACAATAAACAACAATCCCATGCTGAAAACAACCATTCCTTTTTTTCAAAATATGATAACAATTTTATTTCATGTGGCCCTTCAAGTTAGCATTTGTAATCTCTTGTATTATCAAATTGTGTTGTAATTTTTGTTTTTAAACAGAGGGAAAACTTATCATATAAGCTAGTGAGGGTAATCATTATAGTACTATTGTAACTTATCATATTAGCTATTGAGAATAATCATTAACTTTTGTAATTTTTGTAGTTGAGGATAATCATTATAACATTTTTGTAACTTATCATATTAGCTATTGAGGATAATCATTAACTTTTGTAGTTCTGAGGATAATTATTATAGCATTTTTGTAACTTATCATATCAGTTATTGAGGATAATTATTAATTTTTGTAATTTTTTAGTATTGAGGATAATCATTATAGCAATTTTGTAACTTATCATATCAGTTATTGAGGATAATTATTAACTTTTGTAATTTTTGTAGTATTGAGGATAATCATTATAGTACTTTATTATAGTACTTTTGTAACTTATCATATTAGCTATTGAGGACAATCATTAACTTTTGTAATTTGTGTAGTAATAAGGATAATTATTATTAGTTACTATCCATAAATGTGAGTTGATCATTCAAGAAAAATTATGTCACTTGGAATGATCTATTGATAGTATGTAAGAGGGAAAAATTTCACTCTTCCCAAATACCTAGAACTCTAACGTTGTTAACATATTTCCTTACCTCTTATTGTACTGCCTCTCAGGCAGTATACATAGCGATGAGTTAGCTTTGACTACTCTATTAATTTGGTTTGACTTTAAAATTTTTGTAAAGAACTTAATGTATAACATAAGAAACTCAAAATTTTATTTTTTAATGTGTAAAAAAACTGAGTTTTCTTACATTTCATTGGCTGATAAATTTATAGTGTTATTGCAGCCTCACTTATTTCGAGGTCAGAATTAACTCAGTAACAGACTGGGTAGGTTGAATTTATATTTTGTACGTTCATCTTTATTCAATTTGGGGTATAGGAGGCAGTACGCAACAACCTCGCTGCCCTTCAATCTCACATGCAAAGCTCCCGACCGCCGCTGCGGACTGAACCAACAGTGAAGCCTCCGACTCGCTCGCCAGGATCTCCACAACTCTTGGAACTGCGCCCAGCTTTATATAGGACAATTTTTTGGTCTTGTTGCCGATTATCTGGTTCTTTACGTCCCTGAGGGCCTTCAACTTCGCAGCGGCGTCTACAGCAGCGTAAGAAACTTAATGTATAACATTTACTGTATTGTTGCGTCTTACCTTCACTGCTACGTCATCCATTTACTTTGCTATTGCTGTGTCTTACCTTCAACATCGCAGCAGCGTCATCTTTATTCAATTTGGGGTATAGGAGGCAATACGCAACAGCCTCACTGCCCTTGTTAAAACAAGTTCTAGCTCTTACTTTATTAACCTATTTCCTTATTAACCTAGTTATTGTGACATTGAGAAGTTCACATTGGGTGTGAACTTCTTGGGGATGACCAAAAGTAAAATATGGCCAAAAATTGCCAAATAAATTGAATCCTATCTTTTAAATGGAGTCTTGTCACAAGAATCTCTTTTATTATTTACATACAATCCATTTGGATTACGTGGCTTCTCTAGAGACGAGTAATAATAATGGAATCTATCATGATGTCAACGTCTCTGATCTCTTTAGGAAGTTTCGCACCGCACCCGCACGCAGAAGAAACTGACAACTCAATAGTTAAGAATATGACGTGGCAGAGCGGCATCTGATAATGATATGTACGTAAAGTGGGTCGGTGTTGGCGACTTCAGTTTTGCTGCTCTCCACTGTGCTTTTGTTTTGCTGACGTGTTTCTATGCAATTTGTTTACTCGTCAATCACACTCACTGATAGTTGGGGTGGTCGTCAGTAGGTTGGAACTTGGGAAGTATCGTATACGGTAGTACGTAGTTAACGCTAAAAAGGGATTGGACTCTCACATACACACCATAAATAAGGAAGTAGTTTAAATCAGGTTTGGAATTTCAAATTTACTTTATTTGTCAAATAAAAATTTGATGATGGTCATTTGTTTTTTATGTCCGTTTCTTTTTCTAATATACAAAAATTTGTAACGAAAATTAAATGAAAAAAAAATATAAAAATAAGATAAATCTAAGAGAAATAACATTTCAAGCTTACCATTTCAAGCCTACCTTTCAGAGCTTGCAATATAAGGAGAAATCTATGGACAACATCAAATTCCATTTACTCTTCGAACCAACCTCTCTCAAGTCCTGTAGGTTATACAATAAACATGTAGGTTATACAATAGAGCTTAAGTAAGCTAAGTACCTGCTAAAAATTATGACGGGTTCAAATTTTACATTCCCGTAAATGTTTACATGTGGATTTAGTATCTACCTATCAAATACTTCTTAAAATGAAAAAAAAAAGACGTCAAATTCTAGGTCTGGTCTAAACGTTCTACATTTTGGGGGTTTTCTGGTCACTTTTTCTATTTGATTTTGCCCAAAATCCGGTGATGAATGGTTGGATCTGCAGATTTGAGAGGTTAAGTTTGTATAATCTGAGCGCCCTAGGGTTTTTTCAGCACGTTGAATCCATTTATGCATTTAGAAAGACAATTTAAACAACATAAAATAAAGATTTTGTCCAAATTTACATCGTCAGATTCCGGCCAATTCCTGCAAGAAAACCCAAAAGGTTGAACATTTAGCTAGCACCTAAATAAAGGAGTAGGCTAACTCGAGAGCAATCTTCCCTCCGAGTTTCGTTTTTCGGGCAAAAAAACGGCTTGAATCTGGCCAAATTTTCAAGGGTGGTCTGAGTTTCACATGGATCAAAGTTTCATGCATCTCAAAACCTTATCTGAGGGGTTTTACCCTATTTTAAACCAACCCAGATGCTTAGAAAATCAATCAGAGTTCTGGAGTGGCTAGAAATTTAAAAGCGAGCCGACTGTAAAGTAACTCAGGAAGGAATATTGCTCCGAAATTAGCCCACTCACATAAATAAATCATGAATAAATATTAATTTTGAATTATGTTAATATTGCATAAACATAAACATAGAAACCTCTTTATGATGATCCTTACGTTGGGATTGAAATGTCCAGTATTTTTATTTATTGGCAAAGAAAGCATCCTCCTTAGCCTAAGATGAACAATCTTAGTGTAGAAACCAAGTGTCAAGGATAAAGGGAAGTGAAACTATCTTTCTTCTTCTTCTTTTTTTTTTTTTTTTTTGNTTAGGATTATTTTTTTTGGTATGTTATTTTATATTGATTAGGAGGACTAAGCTATAGTAGTGTATAAGTTTCAATATACCATGATTTTTATGTTAATTAAGTAATAACATAGATGTAATATTCTTAGTGGTGATCTCTTTGAATTACAAATATATATGTAATAATGAGAATATTGTAAACCAAGACACTCTATTTAGTAATTGTACATTCGACTACAATATAAAAACTTACCATTTGCAAATGAAAAAAGAGGGAAAAGAGATGGGGAGCTATGATTTCACAAGTGGAGGAAGGTTAATTGGAGGGAACTTAGCTTGTGGCCTAACCTAAAGTCCTTTAAACCCTTAATTATTAATCTTGATCAAGCACCACCTTGATTATTAATCCATGTTTATTATTATCCTAAACCTTGGAGATTAAAGGAGGTATGTGGGCTTTGAAAATGAAAGGTGAAACATGAGCTTCTCATAAAATATACGTGGTGAAGGATTCACATGAAAATATATCATATGCTTTTAGCTATGCAAGGGGGAATTCAAATTATTATGTTGTTGAGAATTTTGTGGAAAGGTTGTTGCTCTAAATTATGTTATAGCATTGCTATGGTACAAATTGGTTGAACAAATCGAAGGAGGAATGGGAATTATTCCCTGGTAAGTGTAGTGAACTTCCATGCTAGGTTATGCTACTGTGTCACTGTACTTATGGTAACAATTCTAGTGTTGTTGTAAGAGAGATTGTGACTATTGTAAGAGAGGTTATGAGAAATTTACATCTATTGAATCCATGTAAACCTATAGGTGATTGGGTTGATGGCTGAGATAGATGGAAATTTTTCCTACCACTCAGTTGAGAATCCCTGGAGTCCGAACAAAGAGATTCCTTGGCCAACTTGTGCTAAGAACATGATGGGAATTGGGATAGCTTGAAGGATTGCTTTGCAAAGAAGGGGATCCAATACATAGTGTTGTATAGGCTAAGAAGGGAGGATTGTTGGTTGATTTGGATCATTGTAGAGGAATTTCTTGCATGTGAGAGTTTACTGGGTTGTGCACTGAGTAAGAAGACTTAGAGCCAAACTCACCCTTGTCAATTCGTATCCTCAACTCAGGGGTGGTCTCTATCATAGAAAGACTTAGTGTGACATAGAGCCTAAGGTTGGTAGGAACGTCCTTCAGTTGTAGTGAGTTGGAGGATTACTTTCCCAAAAAAATAGGTATTCTTTTATTGTGTTAAAATCATACAAAAATAGTTGACCTTCCTACTTTGGGATTTATTAATGTGTTTGTTGTTCTACATATTATTATTATTTAGCTGGTTCAATTCTATGTTTATGCATTTAATTGTCCTATTCATGGTTGAAATTATTTTATAACTATATTCATGTGTTGAGCTTTAATGTTTAAGACTATTGTAGCTTTGTTTTCCACCATTGAATGCTACAACCAAATATTGGAATCGATTTATGAGGTACTCCATAGCCCGAGTAGAGCACAGAGGTTACTAGTAAGTATGTGACAATATGGTATCAGAGCCCAACTACAACACTAGGGTTGGGTTGTAGCCATGCCAAAGATTAGATGGGAAAAGGAAGAATTACATATTGAAGCTGAAGAGTTCAACATAATGCCTCATGGAGAATAACTTGGTGAAAAATACAATTTGTAGGCTATGTATGTGGGAAAAAAAAATGCTAATGGAGAAAACTATATCAAGCCATAATGGAGAAATTCATGGTTTTGATATGTGTGATGGTGTCATATGTGCTAATATGGAGGTATCATAGACAAATTTAAAATTACAAAGTTCGACTATATGAGAAATTGGGAAAATTGTGAATGTAGTGATAAATGCCCAATTCGATTATGGCATAAATTTAAATTATTGATAATAAGGTTAAAATTTAGTCTAAGCGGTATGCTATAATATTTCTTTGAATGAAAGTCAATTTTACAGGGTCATGCGAAGGTGGCTATTAGATTTTTAAGGGGCATTCAATTTTAGTTTGCAAAGTCTTAAAAACTCTTAAAGGCTATTTGGGTATTTCAAAAGTTAGATGTTTGAAATGTCCTTGCGGGATTTTGAAGCATTTCGAAAGTTGCAAGTACAGAGGTTTCTGAAGGCTATCAGAGAGTTTTAAAATTAGTTCTAATGAATTCAAAGTATTCCAAAATTTTAAAGTTTAAAATGTCATAATTTAAATGTTCTACGTTTTGGTTTTTCTATGGCAATATTTTCCGAGGATATTTGTTCGAAATCTGGCGAGAAATTGTTAAATCCATAGATTTGAGTGATTATTTCTGTGTAATCCGAGTTCGCCAGAAAGTTTTTCAGCATGATGAATTCATTTCTGCATTCAAAAATGGTTTTTAAACAACATAAAATAGTGATTTTGTGCAGATTTATGTTGTCAAATTCCAACAAAAAAAGCCAAAACGTAAAATAGTTAGGCAACGTCGTTTAAAATTCCTTTAAAGAGTTTGGAACATTTCAAAAAACTATAGTTTGATTGATGTTCAAAGTTTCCCCAAGCTTGCAAAGCATTTTGAAAGATTGAAGTTTGAATCTTCCGCATAGACTTCAGAGCATTTTGAAAGATTGAAGTTTGAATCTTTCTCGTAGAATTTAGAGCATTTTGAAAGATTGAAGTTTGAATCTTTCTCATAGAATTTAGAGCATTTAGAAAGATTGAAGTCTCCTGAAAGGATTTGGAACATTTGGAAATATCAATGTTTGAAGTTTCCCCACATGGTTGTTGAGCATTTTCAAAGACCGATAAGTTTCCTTGTAGGGTTGAGGAGCATTTTAGAAGATCAAATTTTTGGAGCAAGTTCGAAAAATCAAAGTTTGAAATTCTATATATAGTTTATGAGTAGTTCAAAGGATCGAAATTTTCAAAAGATCCAATGGCCATGAAGTAGCTCAAAAGATAAAAAATTATAAAGGCTTCAATAGCCTTGGAGAAGTTTTAAAGATCGAAGTTTGGAAAAGTTTCGATGATCGTGGGTGAGTTGAAAAGTGTAATGTCTGAGAAATTTTTGATGGATTTTGGAGAAGTTTAAAGAGGAAGCTTCAATGGCTTTCGAAAAAGGTGCTTTGAGGTAATATTTTTATAAACCACTGAAGGCAAACATGAAGAAGATCCAAAAGCAAATTATGAAAGGAAGATATATATATAAAAAAAAAAAGTTTAGAGACTAAAACACAAATTTGGCCATAATAGGAGCAAACAAACTTGAATGAAGCTGAAATTTCAAATACAAGTCCGCAACAACAAGGACTATAAAAGTGTCCCTAATGACTGGTCAAAATTCAACTTCATAATTTTGAAAAATGACAATTAGTAGTTTTCGGAGAATAATATGTACTTCCTAGTAGCAGTTAAGTTAATCAGGAAATTTTGAAGGAAATTTTGAAAAATGACAATTAGTAGTTTTCGGAGAATAATATGTACTTCCTAGTAGCAGTTAAGTTAATCAGGAAATTTTGATAGTGAGGAATGTGAGTAGGCATGAAGAAACCCAACTAGGCATTTGGTCAAATTCCAAAGGGTTGGGAGTGGAGCTACAAAATATTGCAAAATCCATTATTCTGGGACATTTTTTAGCGATTTTGGCAACTATAAATGGAGGAATGATGACTTGAGAAAGAAATCGTGGAAATTTTTTCCAGGTAAAAATTTGATAATCTCAACATTATGGACACTTTACATTTGAAAGATAACAATTTTCACCAAATTTTCTAAGATCGGAAAAAGTGTGAAAAGTAAAAAATTGACAATTCTATATTTATGCAAAAAAAATATTAAGAACTAGATTTCCATGATGAAACTTTTAAAATGCTCACAATCATAAGTGTTATCTGCACCCAATATAGACGTATGCCTCCTTACAACAACATGTGGTATTTTCATTCAAATCATGGTATGTTACCAACTAAAGAAAACATAGCTCTTTATGGACAATTTAGTCATGCACCATGAGATCCAAGGATGTATCATTTTCACAATTATTTGAAAGGATGATTAAAAGATTAATTGTGGATGGTTCTTGGTCCACATTATTGCGACACAAAATATGACACCCAAAATAAGGCTAGAACCTTTTTGGAAAGACAATGCAAACTCATTGGACTATGATAACAAACATTTCCACTAGATTGCAACTTATAAGTGGTATTCTGAAATGTAGGAGGAAGACCAAAAGGAAAAAAAACTTTGGACTACAGGATTGGAAAAGGTTGGTTGCATAGTGGAAGTATTTGATTTCAAAGAGGTGATGAACTGGTGTGCAAAGTGATTTGATTCCAAACATAGACTGGTAAATTTAAAGGAAGATGGGAAGATGCATGTACCACTCACTCCTTTAACATTTAAAAGAATGCTTCGCCTTTTTTAACCATCGAAGATTTTTAACTTGTCTAAGTCCAATTCTTTCTTGGATGCACATGGTGGTGGCAATTGTTTTTTTGAGAGAGTGGATTTCACAACCAATAGTGAACAATTCTAATTCATACCATATTGAGGTTAGTGAACTGCCCAAAACCTTATTAAGAATTGGCCTAGCTTTTCGCTCAAGTAATTGATGAAGAGACTATGGTACAAGAACCCAGGTATGCTCTTTATGTCCTATAGTATACTTTGCACAAGGGCATGATTTTCCACTAGGGTGAACTCATTGCAAATGAGGTTGGTCACCAATTGGAAAATTTCAAGAACACAAGGAGGTTTTTCATATCTTCATACTTGGTCTTTATGTCAGTTTTCTATAACTATTTTGAGACGATGGTACCAAGAAGAAACATTAATTTGAGATCGAACCAATTCATTGACTAAGTATCTGATTTTGTTAAGACAAAAATCCCCTTTCCATTTTTATAAAAATCGAGATGATTTTGTGGGAAGGTTCAAGCTTATCCTAACTGGGAGGGAACCTAAGTGGTTAACCATGGTGTAACACCCCATTTTTAATCCATGGATTAGCAATGTATATTTATAAATATGATGAATGACAGAGGGCCAAGTGATGTAATATGTAAACATCGTACATTGAAAAATAATAAAATAAAATACATCATCAGTTGTAGACAAATAAGGACAGAGTCATGGGGGGGTATGGTGCCACAAAAGAGGGGGATAAAGGGGGGATTTAATGGAAACTCCACATGCCTAGAATCCTATGTCATCTGCATAAATCATTTTGTTATTAAATATTTGCCCCCTTGATAAACCAATCATTGAATGCATGTAAAAGGTTGGTTAGAAAGTCATCTTGCCTAGTTAAGAGAGCATGGGCTAAGTACATTCATGATGGGATTTGCATCATTGAATGTATGTAAGAAGTGGGTGAAAGATTTATCTCACCTAGTTATTGAAGCATGGGTTGGGTACAATATTTTTGGCGAATTGTGAGAGTCAAGCATGCATGGAAGAAAAAGAAAAGGTAATTCGAGCAGAGGGGGAGAGCTAATTTACATCTTGAGAGAAGAGAGGGAAAAAAAAATTGCACTAGAAAAGAGTAGACAACCATATTGTGTGTTGAACATAGCTTGTTGGCACTAAGAATTTGATGGAGAACTAAGTTGTTATGCCTATGATGATTTCTTGTTGATAAATTACCTAAGAACATGTGAGAATGTTTCTATGAGTACTCATGTTGTAGTTGGATTTCCTAGATCCCCTTGTTGAGAGATTCTTGTCCAGTCAATGCTAGAGCCCTAGAGGGGATGAGGATCATCTAAGGGAATATGATGCATAGAAGGAAATCCCATCCCTTGGGTTGTGCAAACCGATGGGGAAGAGGGTTAGGTGGTTGGAATTTTTGTGGGAGTCATTTTACTATGAAAATATTGGGTATTAGGTTCTTTGAGTGGATAGTAACCAACTATATGATCCATTCTTCTTGTGGACATGACATAGCTCCAGCCTGGGGGTGACCTGTTGCTAAGAGAACTGCAACAATAGAGTCTATGGTTGGGTGGAACATCTATCGTCTGCAGTAAGTTGTGTAAATATTTACAATGATAAATGTTATGGTCATTGCTCTTATTTATAGTTTTAACGATATGCTTGAAAGTTGTGTTTAGTTTATGTCATATGTGTTTAAATGTTGTTGTGTTTGAGAAACAATCTATATTTATGATTTTTTTTAAATTATTGGTAGTTGCATGAACCTATATGTCATGTTGCACACATTCATTTTAATTGGTATTATAGTATGTTATTATGGTTTGGTAATGGGTGCATTATGGCCAAGTATCATAGAGTTGGTTTCAACATCGGGCTTGCATGGGTCTGCTATAGAGCAATAGAGTTTGCAATTTGTATTTTATCTATTTAACAAATCCCCTATGAGAAAGGGGGGATAAATTGGGGAATGTTTGGGTAAAATCCCCAAATTCTGGGTGTATTTTGGCCAAAAATTGTCATGTGTATGTTGAGTTTATGAACTCAACTGATGGATTTTTTCCTTGGAGGCCAAAATAACCAAATCCATGGTAGTCATGCATAGAATCTGGGTGAAAATTTGATTTCTCCATCTTAAGAAATTAAGGTCAAAATCCCCAAATTTTGAGCTGCATTGAGGTTATGTGGTGTGGAGGAAGGCCAATTCGATGGGAACCAAGGTCGATTTGGAAATTAAGTGATTGAACTTGGATCATAAGGCCAAGTATATGGTTTACGTGATAGTCATGTCTTCAAATTTTGAAAAATGACCGAGTGTTGAAAGACTTATACTTTTTCATATTACACAAAAATAATTTTCATGCAATATAGTGAATATCACATGAAAATAATATTCATGCAATACAATGATCACCATCCAGGATAGTTGATCTGAACCCGAGGGTGATTAGTTTCCAATAATTGGTTGTTTTTGTCACTCCTTCAAAAGGGTTAGTTATAGATTGTTTTACTTGAGCGATTTGCAATTAAAGGTAAAGTTGAAGTCTTATGTGCTTGAATTTGAAGTGAATGAAACCTCTTTAGTTTTCCTTATGTGTTATATGTCATGCTTGCATTTAATATCCTATGTGCGGAAATTCATAGAAAAGCAACATAAGAACATAATACACATAATGGATATGACACTTCCCTTGATAACGGAGTTCACCTGATGTGGGCTACCTCTCCGGGTCATGCTCCAAAACTTGACCGCTTTATTCTCCTCGCTATAATGATGTCTCTCCTTTGCAGCCTCTCTATGCTCCTTCAGACCTGTAACACACATGTTATGCTGCAACATTTAATGACAAAACAACATAATGAAAAGAATGGTTACATTGGCTTCTCTGGAGCTTATCTTTCTGATATGAAGCTTTGCTGCAAAAACAGACCTCTTCATTGGATTCGCGTCGTCAAATAACCTAAAAATGACTGTCAAATCATCTCCATCTGATTTAGACACTTTCAGGCCCAAGAGACACCTCTGCCTCGGTTATCGTGCCACTGCCTCTGCAATAAATGACTCATTCTAGAGTTAAGCTACATAAGATTTTCTCAGATCAGAAAAGTAACACCAGCAATGCGTTCGTGGCATCATTATACCTAAAAATCACTGTCTCCACGCCTCGATCCGAGTCGGGCACTTTTTGACCCAAGAGGCAACCTTGCCTCAATTTGCGTGCCAATTTCGTACCAGGTCGTACAGTCCATACGAGTGTGCTCAGACCTCTCTCTCCTACTCCTTGCATTGAATGCACTCGTTGTTGTGTGTCTCATGTTCTGAACTCAGAACTGGAAGCCTTCATATATATTATTTTTGGGCGGTTTGTGTAATAAATGAGAGGTTGGCGAAGTGATTAGCAAAGCTAATTTTAGGGCGTTGGTTGGTGGAGGTCCAGGGGTCAAATCCCACGGGCCTCCCCTTTTTGGAGAATGGTTATAACCATTTTGGCGCGCCCAGCTAAATTTGATCGGGGACCACTAAACTGGTGGAATATGCTAAATATGGTGGAACTGCCACTAAAATGGCGGAACTGCTACTATTCCCGGCGGAGGTTTTGGCATATAGTTGGCGGTCGCTAAATATTTCAGGCAGTGGAATATGCCCCTAAAATGGTGGAACCACCACCATATTTGGC
>ML791813.1:178073-190228 GCA_009831015.1 Picea engelmannii
ATATATATATATATATATATATATATTAAAATTCGACCACAGGGTGTTATTGTGCACTTCGAGGGTGCCACGTGGCACCTCCAAATTGGGCCACGTGGCGTCCATTGATTCGCCCACTTGTGCATGATGAAGTCATATCAGACATGTGGCACCTTCTGGGTGTTGCTACGTGGTGTCATCTGTGGGTGCCACGTGGCACTTTTTTACTTGTCCACGTGGCACCATAAAAACCCCAAATCCGAGTGACAGGTGGCAGCCTCTGGTGCTGCCATGTGGCATACTAACGTCATGTTGATGTCATCATGACATGTGTCACCCTTTTCATGTGCGATGTAGGTTGTATGAACGCTGACATCATCTGTACTGATGTTGACGTCAATAGTACGAATGTTGACTCATCCATGCTCACTGGGCTAGGTTGACCAAAACTTTGATCGCTTATATCTTTTGATCCATAACTCCGTTTGACAAGACGTTTGTGTCGTTGGAAATATTGCAACGCAATCTTCATGATCATGTTGTTTTAATTGAGTTTTGGGAACTTTTAATTTTTGTCATTTTCTGCATGTTGAGGCCATTCTGAGCCTCTTGGGACACTTTTGAAACTTCTGTCATGTTCCCTAGATCCATCTGGATCACACCTCCCAACTAAAAGGAATTTCGGTCCCCAAAAGTCATTACATTAAGTTTCATGTCCATTGGACTTACAATAAGAAACCATTACCCAAACTACCTCACAAGGCCTAACAATATCAACATGTGCCAAACAAAAAAAGAAGTGATATCAACAATTATCACTTTTACACAATACCCTTCTATGGGGTCTAAAACACAACATGTGATTTACAAAACATGGCCACTCTTGACTAACTCAATGATTTTTCCCATTTGTTCAACCATTTTTCCGAACATGTCCTCTTTACCGAGTTATCCTTTCTCTGGTAGTTGGTCTTCTCCTGGTGGTGGATTTTCCTGCAGCACTGCCTGACTAGTTGTCTCCCTTGGAGATGTCTTCCTAGTCTTCTTATCCCTATTTGGACGTAGATATGGATGTAAGGCCCAACAAGTGGCGTCATGATGCCCATCTCTACTACAAATGGTTGCAGTAGCCTTTCTCCTTCATAGGTGCATTCCCCCTGCTCTTTTCTGTGTGTGGAAAGCAATATGACATCCTCGTCCTTCTCTCGGTTGCCATAACCTTCCTGCACAATGATTTTCTCTTCCAACACTGGGACACTGCGTGGTTATTCAATCCACAAAAAGTGCATGGTATTTGATGCCAAATGCTCTGTTTTATATGATTAACATGCTTATAATCAAATGGCATTTTAGAGTTTCGAGATTTCTTATACCTTGGTGAATTTCCTTTGGAGTCAGACTGGAAAGAAGATTTGGTCTCAACTTTGTCATTGTGATGCTCATCTCTCCCTAGAGATGTATTGAATCCTCGATCATGAGAAGTTGTGCTTTCGACTTGCACTAAATCAATTTCACCTCTTGATGAACTATTGACCTCTGGAGTCTTAGTGACTGTCCTAGGGTCTTCTTCCTAAATGGTTTTGGAGCTTTCTCCAACATCCTTTGGGACATAGCCTATCCCGACATATCAAGGCCAAACCATTGCCTCAATGGGATCCACAATACCTTGGTCATTGGTTCCAAGGCCTCGTCCTTCATATCCCATTTTTCTCATCAACTTTAAGTCGATGCAAGAAGCATGTTGTTCAAGGATTTCAAAAGAATCATCAACATTAATCAAGAGAGGAACTACACATGTTTTATTTACCTCCACCTCAAACTGGGACCCTTGGTCTGCTTCTTGAGATGTGTCCATTTGTTCCTGGTGAGAAGGATCAGTGGAAGATGCTTCTAGGAATCCTCCTTGGTTTATGGATGCATGTAGGTCATCTTATTTTGCTTCAAAAAGTGTGCATGCATTTTCATTGTCATGCTCGCACCCATATCTGGTGAAGTTGCCATGGTCACAAGGTGGTATTATCACCGTCTCATTTGTAGAGCCTTCCTCTGTCTGTATCTTCATGGCTTGCAACTGCTCTTGCAACCTTTGGTTCTCTTTTTCTGCAACATGCAACAATGTCTTCAATCCAACGTTCTCTGCTTGAAGCATTTGGTTGAGCTCTTGAAGCTCATCGAACCATGATTGATTTGGTGACCTTGTCATCCTTAGCTTCAACACTTGCAATTAGTATCAATCTTGCTCTGATACCACATGATCTGAACCCAAGAGCGATAAGTTTCCAATAATTGGTTGTTTTTGTCACTCCTTCAAAAGGGTCAGTTATAGATCATTTTACTTGAGTGATTTGCAATTAAAGGTAAAGTTGAAGTCTTATGTGCTTGAATTCTAAGTGAATGAAACCTCTTTAGTTTTCCTTATGTGTTATATGTCATACTTTCATTTAATATCCTATGTGTGGAAATTCATAGAAAAAAAACATAAGAACATAATACACATAATGGATATGACACTTCCCTTGATAATGGAGTTCACCCGATGTGGGTTACCTCTCTGGGTCATGCTCCAAAACCTGACCGCTTTATTCTCCTCATTGTAATGATGTCTCTCCTTTACAAGTTGTAAGGCCAAATTCCCTTTTGGTGACGGCAACAAGAGATTGGAATGTGATCAGGAATGTATACAGCTTTACAAGTTCTCATACTTAGGAGGCATCCATGATGTTGACATGGACATCATTCCCACATACTCAATACATAAAAATATGAAGAATAAAATATGACCCCCATCAACATGGATCCCTCAAAATCCTTAGATTTGTTGCTCAGATCCAAGTATAAATATGTAGCCCATTCAAAAGATCCTGAAACCACGAGATTTAAAACTGCTTCATTGGCCACTTGTCATGCAAGTGCCACAATTTCTCTGTCACATACAACTGATTGATTTGATGTGAAAGAAAAGAAGAAACGAATAAATAGAATGAATAAGATGATCTTGTTTCTTTGTTGCAGCCTCTCTATGCTCATTCAGACCTGTAACACACATGCTATGCTGCAACACTTAATGACAAAACAACATAATGAAAAGCAAGCTTACATTGGCTTCTCTAGAGCTTATCTTGTTGATATGAAGCTCATTTGCAAAAACAGACCTCGTCATTTTATTCGTGTCGTCGAATCACCTAAAAATGACTGTCAAATCATCTCCATTCGAGTCAGATACTTTCAGGCCCAAGAGAGACCTCTGCTTCAGTTACTCTGCCACTGCCTTTGCAATAAATGACTCATTCTGGATTTAAGCTACAAAATATTTGTTCATATAAAAAAAAACACCATTACTGCGTTTGTGGTGTCATTTTACCTAAAAATGACTATCTCCATGCCTCGATCTGAGTCTAACACTTTTTGACCCAAGAGGCACCCTTGCCTCGGTCCGTACGGATCCATACAGGTGCCCTTAGAGCTCTTTCTCGTGCTCAGTGCACTGAATGCACTCGTTGTTGTGTGTCTTATGTTCCGAGCCAGAACCAGAAGCCTCCTTATATATTATTTCCTGGCGGTTTGTGTTATAAATGAGAAGTTGGCAGAGTGGTTAGCAGATCTAATTTTAGGGCGTTGGTTGGCGGAGCTCCCGAGGTCGAATCCCATGGTCCTCCCCTTTTTGGAGAACAATTATAACCATTTTGGCACGCGCCCAACTAAATTTGGCCGGCAACCACTAAACTGGCGGAATATGCTAAATATGGTGGAACTGCCACTAAAATGGCGGAACCACCGCGATATTTGGTGGGGGATTATATATATATATATATATTAAATTCGGCCACGGGGTGTTATTGTGCATTTCGAGGGTGCCACGTGGTGCCTCTCTATTGGGCCACGTGGCATCCATTGAATCTCCCACTTGTGCATGATGACATCATCTCGAACACATGGCACCTTCTTGGTGGTGCTACGTGGCATCACATGGGGGTGCCACGTGGCACTTTTTTACTGGTCCACATGGCATGCTGACATCATCATGACACATGTCACCCTCTGCATGTGCCACATAGGTTGTACATATGTTGACATCATCCATACTGATGTTTACGTCAGCAGTATGGATGTTGAGTCATCCCTACTGACTAGGCTAGGTTGACCAAAACTTTGACTGCTTATATCTTTTGATCCGTAACTCTATTTGACGAGTCGTTTGCGTCGTTGGAAATCTTGCAACGTGCTCTTCACAATAATGCCATTTTAATTGAGTTTTGTGAACTTTGAATTTTTGTCCTTTTCTACCTATTGAGGCCATTCTGAGCCTCTTGGGACACTTTTGAAACTTTTGTGATGTTCCCTAGATTCCATCCAGATCAATAGTAGATTTTGAGGCATAGAAAAAAATTGAGGAAATTTTGTGTGTCGCACAATGAATATTTTTGGAGGAGTGCAATACACTGCAAGGGAGAGGAAATAGTCATGATGTAATGAACACAAAAGTGTCACAACGTAATGGATTTTCCTAAGGTGTGATGTATCACACAGAAAGAATTTATGGTCCAATATGCCACAAACGTGTAAAATTTTCCCGAATGCAATAAACAAGGAGTTTTTGTGCCAAGATGATTTTTGGAGGATTGTGATACAATGTAGGGAAGGAGAATTTTCCTTTATCCCAAAGAGATGAAGATTGTGGTGATGCAATAAAAGAAAGGAGATGAAAAAAGTTTAAGTCTGAAGTTTATCACACCAAAGGAAATATCTTACTATGCGATAAATATTTTTTGGAAGATGTGACACAGAAGGAAACTAGAAAAAAAAATCCAAGGAAGGTGTATCACATGGAAAATATTTTTGTGTCTAAGCAATACGTCACATGAAGAAAAAATTCATCGCATGATAAATATTTCTATGTCCATGCGATATGTCACACATGAATAAGAAAATTATTATGCGATGAATATTTTTGTGTCCATGCCATACGTCGCATGACAAAGAAAATCATTATGCGATAAATATTTTTGTGTCCATGCCATACGTCGCATGACGAAGAAAATCATCGTGCAATAAAGGCATATCTCAAGGAAAATATTTTCCTAGCCACGCATTACATCACATGAAGAAAATTTTTCACATGTGCTAAATAAAGGGAATGAAAAGTATCACGAAAAATATTTTTTTGGTGCAAAGCGACATATCACACCAAAACTAGAGTTGGTGTGATACGCTCCAAATGGAGAAAGTTTGTAGAATTGTGATATCACAAAGATGAGATATTTTGGGTGGTATGAGATGTCACATTAAAATATAGATCTTGTGAAATATAGTGTGAATCACATTGAAGATAAATCATTGCTATAGGTGGCCATGCCACATCAGTTAGTTTGCCACATCAATAATATGATGGTGTAATAAATAATAAATAAATAAAAATTGCAACCAAAGTATTGTTTTGGCCATAATAGGATCAAAAGACCTCATAACCAAGTGAAATTTCAATGTTAAGTCCACAATAAGGAGGAATACAAAAGTGTCAGTTAGGGCTACTGACCAATTCTGCTCTAGTTTTACAGAAACTACAAATTAATGATTTTTGAGGAATAGGGTGGTACTCCTTGAAAGTGGCCCTATTGATAATGAAATTTTTATAGAGTTGGGGAAGAAGACATGAAGAAACCCAATGGAAATTTTGGTCAAATTCTAAGGGGTTTAGAATGGGAATGCAGAAACGGGCCAAAATCCATTATTCTAAGAGACATTTTAAGAATTTTTGATATTTTTTAGAGGAAGAAAATGCACCCCAAATCGCAAATATGGAAAAAAAAAATATTTACTCAATGTTTTGTCTCCTCAATAATCCATACAACTTTGTCTTACTAAATTTTACCTAGTTTTTCTCCATTTGGTAGATAGCAGTTTTTGCTAAAAATTATAAGTCTAAAGAAAATGCAAAAGGGAAAAAATTGGTGATTCCAGATTGATTCATAAGACAAAATTGGTGATTCCAGATTGATAAAGAAGACACAATTGGCATTTCAATATTGATTCATAATTTGATGAGAGAATCATACCACCAATATGAATGTTGTACTCCCAATCAAGAATACTATCTATGCTCAATGTAATATTTTTCCTATTTCTCACGATATTTATTTATGTAGGTAGCATAAGTTGGCCTTGGAGTTAGATTGCACCAATGAGAAAAGGGCACAATTGAGTAAAAATAGAAAAAATAAAAAAGCCACAAGTTTTAGCTAAAAACTCAAAATGAGGCATGAGTATAGTCATTGGAAAGATAAGTCAAAGGATATTATGCATGAAGGCTCATAATTTGGATTACTGCATCAATTATCTTCATAAATTTATATGAAGAAGGAACTGTAGCCTAATTAATGAATTCTTTAACAATATGCATAATTTCTAATAGTAATTGGTGCATGCACATTTCACAGAATTAGGGGTACATTCAGGGAAAAAAATCAAGCTCAATATGAGGACCAAATATATGGAGGATTCCCAATGATACTACAGCTATGCATATGAAATCATAGGTTTACATATCATCCTAGGCAATGTATAAATATAGTACAATGGACATAGAAGCAAGGTGGAGCCTATAGAGATGGTTGAGACTATGAAGAGCTTGTAGAGGGAAGTGCAAATATACAAAGAAAGTGATGAAGGATTATAAGATCTCATGAGGAGTATAACCAAATTAATGCTTAGCTGCTACAGAGTTTGATTAACTTAAAAAGAAAAATCAACAAGGATTCTAGCACAAAACATGCATCCAATACAAGACTTGTAGCAGCACCCAAATTTCATGATAGGAGGGATGATCAAAGGGGATCTAGGAACTCGAGAAGTGTTAGTAGACATAATAATTCACTTGGAAATTCAACTATAAAAGAACATGCCTTTTCAAAATCAGAGAGCAACCCAAGTATGTCTCTGGTCAAATATCATAGGAGAATCTCTGAGTTAGACAGTTTTCAAGGAGATCTCATGAAGTTCAAACCACCACCATTTGATGGAGAGAATAGGAAGCGTGAATATGATGAAGCATGGTTGTTTGGAATGAGAAAATATTTTTAGTTGTACAATTATTTATCGAATCTAGAAGCAAGGATTTCCATAAATCATATTTAGGGAAAATCTTCCATGGTGTGACCAACTGAAGTAGGTCAAGCATATTGATGAGAAGAGAGTTTCTTAAAAGTAATTCAAATAATATTTCCATTATTAGCACTTGTAAAAACACTATTATGACAAGAAAATGAATGAATTCTTTGAGCTTAAATTAAAAAGCATGACTATGGTGGAATATGAAAATAAAGTCTTGGAGTTGTTGAGGCATGTGGATTTCATCAAGGATGAGAAGCTTAAAATTTAGAGATTTTTTAGTGGACTTCCATCATTCTATAAGGATAAGATTCAGTTTGATGTGATGAAGACCTTGGCGGAATCCATAATAAAATATAAGTATGTGTACGAGAAAAATAAGGGAAGGCTATCTCTTCAAAAATATTGGGATGACCCCCGGATGGGGTGACATGTGGGCAGCTTGGGCACATGGAGGCGCAACTTGGGCACGTGGAGGCGCTAATGGGAGGGCCATTAATGGAGGCCCCTACTCCTGGCTGCGGGCAGTTATTAAATCCCTCGCCTCCATAGACCACCGGATGGTGATGGAGCTCCTCGCGCGTGGGCAGGGGACGGCCAGCCAGAGCATTAAGCTCTCGGTGTTATTGCAGGTAGCGATGGGTTATGTGTATTTTAGTCCGAGCAGACCTCCCACCTCGCATTTGAATTTGTCACAGCAGGCTCAGCACTGCCGCGCAGGAGGTTCCACCCTAGTCCTCACTATGCCACAGATACGGGGTAGGCCTCGACGAGGCGCTGGCTGGTATGCAGCGGACTCACAGCGAAAACGACATCAGAATTTTTCTCGAGATATACTCATGGTCAACAAAAAATGCAGGGGTTGCGCCACTGCAGCAACCTTGCCACCTCGTACTTACGTGGAGGAGGACCTATCCATCACGCTTCCTTCAGATTTTTCCGAGAGCCGGATGTTTATTGTCCCGGACAACTGGGATCCCCCGACGAGCTTCGGACACACGCAAATTGAACCCAATTTGGGCAACCCTCCAGAGGACGCCATTGCTCCGAGTGTAACTTACATGGCCTGCCCTATGGAGGAGGAGCCACCAGATTCCATTGCTGGGGAGCAGACGTAGGGGACACAGTCGGATTACAAGGCAAGGGTAGCAGAAGAGATGCAGCCGGAACGAAGCACTGGCACGCCGCAGCAGGGGATGGAGCCGAGTCCAGAAGGAGCGGAGTTTGAAAGGAATTTGCCACCTTCGCCACCATTCCTGCATCCTGAACACCTCAAGCTGATTTTTGAAGTGCGCAGCCTCATGGATGATCAAGTCTTTAGAGCTGTGCGAGTCAGCCAACACCTAGATATGTTGTACGCGGCCTACTCCAAAGCTACTCCACGACGCCAATGTCCCACTTGCGTGCAGCCCTTCGTTCTCCCTGTCAATGGAGGCAATTTCGACTGAATAGGTTCTGGTCTTCCTCATGGTTCCATGCTCTTTTCAGTTACTGTGTATCAGAGCTGCAGCTCTCTAGTTCCTAGTTTAATTAGCTCTAGCATAGTTTTTCTTTCACTGTTAAGCACATTGAACAAAATCCCTGGTTTCCTTCGGGAAGGGTGGCGAAACACTACGCCTAATTTTTCTGCTACAGTGGACATGCCAGCTGTCCTGGTTTCCTGTTTAGGTAGGATGGCTGGCCTATGCATGCCAGATGTCTATCTTTTTGAAAGCTTAATATAACAGGTTCCGCTTTTTTATTTAAAAAAATAAATAAATATTGGGATGAAAAAAAAGAAAATAAATATGCATCAAAGGAAGAAAGGGTTCAAGCCACCTTTCTTTAGGAACAATTCACTATCTTATCAGTAATGGAATAAAGCACAAAGTGAACCTAGGATGACACATTCCTTGAGGAAAAGGCCAAGACATAAACCCATAAAGTGTTGGGTGTATGAAGGAGACCACATATATAAATATTTTTCTCACAAGGGATATTGGATGAGGATTGTGCATAACATTCAAGAATTTTCTACAATGGAGACAATGGGTTGGAGCATGCAAGGATTTATGTAGCCTTGGCCAATAGACAAGTATAATATCAATCCCACATTATTGAGGTGGAAGGTAAGATTTATAATCATCCCATAGTTATTTTGATTGATTTTGGATCTATTCATAGTTATATATATCCTAATCTAGTTGAAATGTTTAAATTGAAGAGATGTAAGCATGAAAAGTCTTGGTTGGTTCAATTGGCCACTAGAACCAAGAGAAGAATCAATGAGATTGATAGGGACTACCTAGTGAACATGAATGGAGTCAACACTAAGGAAGATTTGAACACAATACCACTTGGGTCATATGATTTTTTGATTAGTATGGATTGGTTAGACAAACATCATGTTATCCTATATTACTACAACAATGATTTCGCAGGCATTGATGAGGAAGTGAATTTAAATAAAGTTCAAGGTATTCCAAGGCTTATATCCATCAAATAGATTTCAACATTGGAACTGAAAATGATTTTTAGGAAAGGGTGAAAGATATATGCCGCACATATGGAAGAGGCAACCAAGGATAATGTGATAAGTCTTGAAGATTATCTAATATTGAAGAAATATGAATATGTGTTTGGGGAATTTCCAATATTTCCACCAAACAGAGACATTGACTTCTCTATTGACTTGATGCTTGGAGTAGCCTTCTCTATTGACTTCTCTATTGACTTCTCAGTTATTTTCCAAACCTTTTTGTATATGACATCTTTCTTTTTCTCTGTAGAATTTTCTTCATCTTGTTTTATTTCCAATCTTGCGATATCTGGGACCTGGTCTTTGTTCACATGTTCTTTGTGTTTTCTTATCCATACTTTCTTATATCTGATGTCAATGTTCTCTTTCATGGAAGAATCGATCATGCTTCTACAATCACTATCTATGTGTCCATAATCATGACATTTGTAACATTCAATGTTACGAGGGGTTGCATAGGTATTTCTTGCTTGAACATTTATTTTATAATCCCTGCAATATGCAACCTTATGTCCAAAATTAGTACAATAAAAACAATGACCATAAAATAAATTTGCATACCTAGGAGTGAATGATCTTCTTTGTGGTGTAGTCCTTCTAAATTTTTGCCTTGACTGATCGTGATCATGATTGAAGCTTCTTTGTGGCTTAAACATGAATGGTCTTCTTGAAGATGTATCTTTAATAGTTTTCTTAGATTCTGGTTGACCATGATTCCTTCCTTTGAATACTTCTACATAACTCTTTCTATTTTCTTCATTCTTCTTTTCTAGTAACCTAGAGTGTTTCTCTTCATTCTCTATAACTAATGTGGGTGTTTCTATCTCTTCAACATTCTTGTTGAGATTGATGTTTTTTCTTCTCAATGTGACAACTTCTTCTTCAAGCTTCACAACCTCTTCTTCTTTCTTCATTATCTAAGACTTCGTGACTTCTTCTATTATTTTCGCTTCTTCAAGATGGATTTTTAATGTGATTATTTTTTCTTTAAGTCCTTTCTCTTCTTGACCAAACTCTGTCTCAAGTTGGTTTAGATCGTTAGTTCTTTCCTTAATATGATCTATCAATATCTTCTCTCTCATTTATGCTTCTTCCTTCTATGCTACTATGGTGGCTTCCAAATACTGATTTTGATATTCAATATTTTCTTCAATTTTTCTGGCTTCTTCTAGTTTAGTTCTTAAGTTCTCGATGAATTGTTGGGCTTCTTAAAAAATGTGAACACTTTCCTTTTGTTTCATCAATTCTTTCTTGAGTGACTTGTTTTCTTTTCTTTCTTTTCTTAATTCATCTTGAAAGCACTAATCAATTCTTCTTCATAATTGTCTTCTTTTTCAATTAGTTTTTCTGTCTCATTTCCTTCATGGAATTCTATTTCAAGATGTCCGCATTTTTCACAATTAAAGAAAAACAACATACCTCTATTGATTACATACTCTTCATCTTCTGAATTTGTTTTACATGGTGAATATATTTCTTCTTGATCTGTACCTGCATCTTTTTTGGCATTTTCTGAATCTGCGATGGGTGAAGAATATATGTCATGTAACTTATCCCAGAGTTCTTTGGTTGATGAATGTTTACCAACCTTTTCTCTTACCAGATTAGGTAATCCTTCCCAGATGAAATCCATTGCTATTTTGTTATTCTTCTTCAATTCCTTCTTGGTTGTAGTCTTTGCGCTTTTTGAACTATCATATCCTGTAACAACTTATAGCCAAATATAATGCCCCTATGCATGTAAAAATACTTCCATGCTTCTGCTCCATATCTCATACTTTAACCCATTCTGACCATTAAAAAGTGGTACTCCATTCTCAGAATAATCATGATCTCCTTCCAGTGGTTAAACTATTTCCTGAAGGAACGGGCTCTGATACCAATTATTGGATTACTGAGAGGTGGGGTGAATCATTAATAGAGAAATTGAATCCCTTTTAACCATAAAATGCAAGTGTTATATCAATGTATCATTATCATCCAATAGTTTCAGAGTAAATAAACAATGAACAAATGAGCAATCATACACATACACAGTACACCAGTGTTTTTACGTGGAAACCCAAAGTGGGAGAAAACCACATAATGATTTTTCTTATATGTCTTTAAGAATTACATTCATTGGAAGCACCAACTTCCTTTTTTTTCCAGATGCAACTGGAAAGAGGCTCCAACCCCCTAGTTTCTCAGGCTACAACCTGAGGGAAGCTCCAACTCCCCAATTCTCTAGCTACAACCAGAAGGAGGTTACAACCCCCTATGTTCTTTGGCTACAACCACGTGTCCTTGCCACGTCCAACCGCCCTGTCGTAGAAGTAGAATGATGGAACCACTGTCACACTATCACTATGAGATATATTGTTTTAAACCTATACCAATCAACCTGAACCATGCATCAACCATGCATCAAATTTGTAACACACCCACTATCATATTTTTAAAATTTTGGAAATTAATCTCCCATACATGAAAAACCTCCCTAACTCGCATTAGCTCTCTTGGTTCAGCTCCCGAATCCACAGGACCTGCTACCATATGTCCGCGGCCTTATAGC
>ML791813.1:215512-232780 GCA_009831015.1 Picea engelmannii
CAACGAGGGGGAAAATGATGGGCTCTGTGGTTTCTCGCTACCGTAGATGTATCCTCCTTACCCTCCTCCTTATCCCATGCAGTCCCCTATGTGGTTGGTCAAATCTTCTCTATCTGCTAGCAGTCGAGTGTTAGAGCCTTCTCCTTTCTACCGGCTTCCACTTCTCTTGAACCATGGCAACCTACAAGGAAGAGGTTGACTACACGTTGGACCCCCCTGAAACCCTACATTGGTTTCTACCAGGTGACATCCCTCCTCTCGTTTCCATCAAGAACCTCCCGACGGTCAATGTGGCATCCATTTGGGGGGAGTCTACATGCGTCTCTTCCCCCATTTTCTCATCCTCTTGGGCTTCGACGTCTTTCTCGGCCTCTACACTATCTTCTTCGTTGCATCCCACACGAGACCTCTCTAAATAGTTTCCTCCCCTGGGGACTTAGGTATCATGTTCGTTGGCCTCTCAAGGGTTTGTGGATTTTGTTTCTGGAGTGGGGGTTTCTTCTCCGCCAGCTTCGGTGGGTTCACCTCTTCCAACCTCTCTACCATGGGACTCCCCATATTCTTCCATCCCAAGTTTCTTCCCTGAGATCCTACATTTTTCCCCTTCTTGCGGGGGACCACTCTTGGCACAGTTTGATGCGGCGACGCCCCTTCTTTGTGCACAAAACCCAGACCATGACTACCTGGGCTCCAACTTTTTTCCCGACGTGGGTTCGAGACTACTCACCGAATCGGTCATTGGGGGTTCGCCTACAGGTTTTATAGCCTCCTATATTCCACCAAAAAATCTCAATGGGTGGGATAGTACTTGCGATGGTGTTGCTACTACCTCAGATCCTCTCGGACTAGCTGAGGGCCAGGACCCTCACACAATTAACAAACGTCGAAAGAGGAACAAGTGTATTGGGGTCGTCTCGGACTCCTCGAATCTCATCTTGGGCGAATACCTATCCATGGCTGAAGTGGTGGAAATGGCAGACAAATCGATGGTGGGCAAGGTCTATGGACGTCATTTCAGCAAGAAAACACTTAAATATTGAGTGGTCTCTACCTAGGGGGTGACTCAATCCCCACCTCCACAAATTCAATGCCTCCCTCGGGGTTGGTTTATGATTATCTTCTTAGAGGCAGGATAGGATTCTTGGTCCCTTTTGGGTTGTTGGACCATAGAATCTTCCCTAATTCTTCTAAAAATATGGGATCCAAATTTTCATGTTGCTAGCGAGTGCATGGACTCTTTCCTCATCTGGGTTCATTTTCCAGGGCTTCCACCTCACCTCTGGTCAGTTAAAGTCTTCCAAGATATTGGGAATATGTTGGGAACATATTTGGATGTAGTCTTCACATTTAGGGAGATGGGGGAAATGGCTTTGGCCTACATTTTAGTCTCTCTAAACATCATGGGTGACCTGAGGAAATAAATCAACATTACAGTTTAGGGTCGAACCAGGGATCAAATTCTTGATTATGAGGGTATCCCATTTCGATGCAGGAGTTGTCATGCACACGAGAATATTTTAGAAGACTTCCCACAACCTTACCGTGGACGTCCATACTCTTATCAGCCTCCACAGGAAGTGACCCACCAGGGAGGACCCTCTCCATCGGACTCGAATTCACCTTCCACATCCTCTACCTAAGACTCTCAGCATTCTTCAGGCAATTATTTTTTTGGGGAACTACAGTCGTCGGGTGGTGTAGCTTCTGTCTCGTGTCGGCTGGATACTGGACGGGCCTCCCCTCGGGCATGGGAGCAGACACCTCTTCTTTCATAAGGTACTTTTCAGGAGTTCTCCTTTGATTCTATTTTAAATTTGCACTACTCTATTCCTTTTTCGGTTCTGGATCCCCTGTGGGGTTTCAAATTCCTAAAAATGGACAACCCCACTCCTCTTCGAACTCTTTGCTCCTCTTTCCCCTCTCTAGCCAAGCCCCACTCACAATTCCCTCTTCCCTCCCTTGCCTCCTCACAGTCCTCCCCCCCTCCCCTATTGATCCCCCCTACTCTACTTCCATCGCTGACCCCTCCTCTAAATCCTCAAAGGAACCTTCCATCCTTTTTCATCTCAGAAATAGGACCATCCTCGACCCCCCCTCAAAGGATGTCGAGTTTGGTCTTGATCTAGAAGTTGGCTCCCAAAAGAGAGGTCACGGGCGCACCTCCCTACTCTCAAAGGCTTAATCTCAGGCCCGTATTGATATTTCTTTCGGACTTCAAAAGTCCATGTTTGGGGCACTTAGAGCAGTGCATGTCCCTGGGAAGGTTTCCCCATGAAAGTGATCTTCAACTGCATGGGTCTGGTGAGCCCACACAATAAATCTACCCTCAAAAGGTTGATTACCACTCAATAACCGAATGTATTTTTTCTCCAAGAGACAATAGTTGATTCAACTACAACATCTTCCACCCTAGCCGCACTGCTCCCCAGTTGGAATTTCAAAGGTATTGATGCTTCTTGAAGATCAGTAGGTTTAGTTACTAGGTAGCACTCTAGATCTATCAACCTGCTAAACTCCTGGGCACTCAAATCTTGCCTAGGAGTGGATATTTTCGTGGAAGGCTTGGGCAAGGAATTCAGGATTTTAAATATCTATGGGTTGTATTTGGAAAGGACTCCCTTCTGGGAATCGATCTTCAAACTCAAGCTACTAAAGGTTGATAATTTAATCCTGGGGGGCGATCTAAATTTTTCCTTGGGATCGACAGAGGTATGGGGTCCATCTATGCGACCAGACCTGTCAATATATATGTCAATATATATACCGACATATATACCGACCGATATATATGTTAGTATGTATGTTGGTATATATATATCAATTGATATTTTTTCCACAATGAGTGGGAAATTGTATTTAAGTGTATATACTAGGTATATTTACTTAGTATATATACTGACATATATACTCATATATATTGGTATATATAATGTCAGGCAATTGGCTTAGGTTGATGGATAGTTGGTATGGATTGTTGGTTGTCATTGATGTCAACTATTGGAGAGTGATATTGTAGATTGATGTCAACCCTTAGTGATTGATGTCAACCCTTGGAGAAAGTACGATAGTGAATTCCAATAGCACAAAGGTTTGGGTAATGGACCCAAGTTTGTTTGATGTAAAGATGACTCATTATTTTCTTGTCATGGTTGATAATAATTACAAATGGATGAACTCCAAAGTGGTCCCCTTATGGTGAAAGCCCTCATGGGAAGACGCTTTCCAGATTGAGTTATTATAGAAGTATGGTTAGAGAACCCATGCTTATTTGTGGAATAATGAGATGAAGGCTAGCGATTTTTTCTGTGAAACTATCCTATATGGATAGTTCTTGTCATGACATTTCCGGTGGTATGTGGAATGTCACATAACTCCTCATGGTTAGAGAGTTATGGCCATGAAAAGTTGGAGAACTCAGGTTTGGGTAATGGACCCAAGTTTGTTCGATGGATAACGGTATGAGTTTTGATATATTTTTAGGTAATACTATTCTATATGAATATTACATGTCATTCCATTTCTGGTGGTATGTGGAACATCACATAACTCCTCGCAGTTTGAGAGTTATGGCCTTACGAAGTTGGAGGACCCGCATATGTCATCTAGAAGCCCCATAAGGTCAAAATAGTCAAAGTGGTTTAAAAGATTTTAAAAGGTAAATAATAAAGTGAAGTGATGAATGTATTATAATTCAAAGTGAATAAAAAATAAATTATTTCAATAATAAATTTAATGGAGAAATTAGAAGTGGGTTAACCCTAAAATAAGGAAAGTGGGCAAAGTGACCTAGAAGATTTTTTTAAGGAAGCTACTTGGAGAGTATAAATAAGAGGCAAGGCTCTCTCATTTTAGACACACTTGAGCATATTGAATACCTATAGGTGTATGAGGTAACCAAAGGATATCTAAGCCAAATTTATGAGGGAAGGTGAAGAAAAGAAGGTCATAATTCAAGGAAGGATAAATTCTTTTGATGATGCTTTCTAAGGTATGTTATTTACAGGCCATCTCCCCATTTTCGCAATAATTTTTTTTTCTAGAATGATTCAGACCATGAAATTGTTATTCCATTATGGAAACATATCCAAGTATCTATGGTAAATAATTCATCTTGTGGTTCGTTGTATTTTTGGAGTTACACTCTGTAGAAAATAGGGTTTGTGGCTAGTCTTGAAACTAGTTAAAAACAGGTGATTCGGGTAAAAACATCATAACTTCTTCATAACAGATCCAAATTCAATACTACCAAATGTTTTAGTTATAGTACAGTCTTTATTATGCTATGTAACAGTTTCATACCGATTCAACAAATATTCAGTGCGGGGCACGCTCTACAAGGTCGCTCTCTAGAATAAGACATAATTCAACAAGGTATGTCATTTTTACTATAACTACTTTTCTGAGAGGTTCCAAGTAGTGACACCTAAATGAATTGCATAAAACACATTTAAGAACATTGTGTATCAGTTTCAGATCTTTATTCATTACAGGTACAAAGTTATGATTATTTCAAGTTAGGTTTGTTGACTAATCCAAAACTAGTCATGTGAGACTAAAGAAAAGTTTGATGTAAATGCTAGTCTCTTGTTGTTTAAAGTTAAGGAAGTTTTGCAGGTATGTGATCATATACATCAGTTCTATTACAGAGTTATAAATAATATTTGGATGATGAAATTGATGAGGGATTTTGTTTGAGGTACAAGTTGGGTACATGGTTGAGACAAGTAGTTGATGAGTTGGCACATACATGAGGTGTATAGTTGATGATGTTGGTACATATTGATGAGTCATAATTGATGAGTAGTTGACACATGATTGGTACATACTTGGTACATGGTTGGTTGTACTTTTTTATGGTACAGTTTGATTACAGATTGTTTGATATAGGTTGGTGCATGGTTGATGCACTTGTTTATGATACAGGTTGGTGCATGATTGATGCACTTGTTTATGGTACAGGTTGATTACAGGTTGAGGTACAGGTTGATGCATGGTTTAGATTTATTGGTACAGGTTTACAACGGTATATCTCACAGTGATAGTGTGGCAGTGGTTCCATCATTCTACTTCTACTTCAGGGCAGTTGGACGGGGCAAGGACAGGTGGTTGTAGCCACCTTCCGATTGTAGCCGAAGAACATAGGGGGTTGTAGCCTCCTTCTGGTTCTAGCTAGAGAATTGGGGAGTTGGATCTTCCCTCAGGTTGTAGCATGAGAAACTAGGGGATTGGAGCCTCCTTCCAGTTGCAGCTGGAAAACAAAGGAAGTTGTTTCTTCCAATGAATGTAATTCTTCAAGACATATAAGAAAAGGCATTCTGTGTCTTTCTCCCGCTTTGGGTTTCCACGTAAAAAACTGGTGTACTGTTTATGTGTATGATTGTTCATTTGTTCATTGCTTATTTATTCTGCAGTTATTGGATGATACTGCTACATTGATATAACACTTGTATTATATGGTTAAAAAGGATTAAATTTTTCTATTATTGATTCACCCCCCCTCTCAATAATCCAACAATTGGTATCAGAGGGAGGTTCCTTCAAGAAACACTTTAACCACTGGAAGGAGATCATGGATTATTCTGAGAATGGAGTACCAATGTGTAATGGTGAGAATGGTTTTAAGTATGAGACTTGTGGAGCAGCAGGATAAAATTATTTTTACAGGAACAGGGACATTATATTTGGCTATCAGTTGTTACAGGATATGATAGTTCAAAAAGGGAAAAGACTGCATCCAAGAAGGAATTGAAGAAGAATAACAAAATAGCAATGGATTTCATCTCGGAAGGATTACCTAAACCGGTAAGAGAAAAGGTTGGTAAATTTTCATCAGCCAAAGAAATTTGGGATAAGTTACATGACATATATTCTTCACCCATCGCAGATTCAGAAAATGCCAAGAAAATGCAGATACAGAACAAGAAGAAAGATGTTCATCATGTCAGACAAATTCAGAAGAGGAAGAGTATGATGAAGAAGAAGTTGATTACAGAGAAAAATTGATCAGCGCAATTAAATATCTAAGGAAAGAAAGAGAACAAAACAAGTCATCCAAGAAAGAATTGATGAAGCAAAAGAAAAGTGTTCAAGGTTCCGAAAAACATCAGCAGTTCATCAAGAATTTAAGAGCTGAACTAGAAGAGGCTGAAAGAATTGAAGAAACTCTAGAATATCAAAAGAAATGTTTAGAAGCCAACACAGCAGCACAAAAGGAAGAAGCATAAAAGAGAGAAAATATATTGATGGATCATCTCAAGGAAAGAACCAATGACTTAAACCAACTTGAGGAAGAGTTTGGTCAAGAAGAGAGAAGACTAGAAGAAGAAATAATTACATTGAAAATCCAAATTGAAGAAGCAAAGAGAAAAGAAGAGGTCATGAAGTCTCAGATAATGAAGAAAGAAGAAGAGGTTGAGAATCTTGAAGAAGAAGTTGTCACACTAAGAGTCAAAATCGTCAACCTCAACAAGAACGTTGAAGAGACAGAAACATCCACATCAGTTGTAGAGAATGAAGAGAAGCACTCTACGTTGCTAGAAAAGAAGAATGAAGAAAATAGAAAGAGTTATGCAGAAGTACTCAAAGGAAGGAATCATGGTCAACCAGAATCTAAGAAAACTATTGAAGATACATCTTCAAGAATACCATCCATGTTCAAGCCACAAAGAATCTTCAATCATGATCATGATTAGTCAAGGAAAAAATTCATAAGGACTACGCCACAAAGAAGATCATTCACTCCCAAGTATAAAAATTTATTCTATGGTCATTATTTTTATTGTACTAACTTTGGACATAAGGTTGTAGATTGTAGGGATTATAAAATAAATGTTCAAGTAGACTGTGTCTATGTGGTCGCACGTAACATTGAGTGTTACAAATGTCATAACTATGGACACATAGCCAGTGATTGTAGAAGCATGATCGATACTTCCATGAAAGAGAATATTGATATCAGATATAAGAAAGTATGGATAAGAAAACAAGAAGAACAGGTGAACAAGGACCAAGTACCAGAGATCGCAAGATTGGCAATAAAACGAGATGAATAAAATTCTACAGAGAAAATGAAAGATGTTAGATACAGAAAGGTTTGGAAAATAACTGAAAGAAAGGAAGGACAGGTAAATAAGGAACAAGTTCAAGAGATTGTACTTTCAGGCATTGTAGTGAAAGATGAATCCACAGATAGAAAGAAAGAAGTCGGAGCTCAAAGAGATAATGAATCTACCAATGAAGATGATGATGAATACATATCAGAGAAGGAATTGTTCTGATCCATCCAGCTTAGAGACTCCCAAGTAATATGAATATTAGACAGGGGGAGACTATGTGATAGTTTTGACAGGCCAAAGAACCATCCTTCGAGCAACTTGCAGAGTTTGAGAATATAGATTCAGAGCAATCAGTTAACAGAAGTACAATTTGATAGATTAATCAAGATTTCATGATAGTATAGTGATAAATGGGTCAGCATTATGGACAATTGCACAAGTAGAGTCTTGGACAGAGATGGATTCGTAAGAACACTTAGCAGGTTTGGATAGATATATGATAGTGGACAACATAATGGATTCATATATTGGTTTAGAGAGTGGTTCAAAGAAAAATGAACATTATCATAATGGATGATAATTACACAAGAAATGGCTCGAACAATGCTAATGAATTCCAAATTGACAAAAAAAAAATTGGATAAATGCAGTGCATACATCAGTTCACATTCAAAACAGAGTAATGCTCAGAAACAACAATAACAAAACTTCCTACGAACTATGGAAAGGAAGCGCAGACAACAATCTCTACATCAATGTAACTCAAGGTAATATTTTATTAATTGAAATTTATGTTGATGATATTGTTTTGGAAGTACTAATGACAGGTTAAGCCAGAAATTTGCAAAGGATATGCAGAATGATTTTGAAATTTCATTACTTGGAGGACTATCCTTCTTTTTGGGTCTTCATATATGTCAAAGAAACTAATGAATTTTTATTTCTCAAACTAAGTATATCATAGAAATGCTAAAGAGGTTCGGAATGGAAGATTGCAAACCAGTTGCAAGTTGAGCAAAGATCATGATTCAAATTCTACATACCAGAGGCAATACATGTCAATGATTGGTAGCTTACTATATGTGACAACATCCTGACCAGATGTAATGTAGGTAGTTGGACAGGTGGCACGATTTCAAGGAGCACTAAAGAAATCATATGTATCAGCAGTGAAGAGGATTTTCAAATATATCAAATGAACATAAGAGTTTGGATTGTGGTATCCAAAAGGAAAGGATCTATCACTTATTGCCTACACATATGTAGATTGGGCAGGTTGTATTGATGACCGACGAAGCACCAGTCGAGCAACGTTCTACTTGGGTGAGTTTTTAGTATCATGGCTAAGAAAGAAACAATCATCAATATCTTTATCTACAGTTGAGACATAGTATATTGCAACATCATGTTGTACACAGGTTCTTTGGATGAAACAAACTCTGACAAATATACAGGTTGAGTATGATGAGCCCATTCCAATCTATTGTGATAATACAAGCGCCATCAGTATCTCAAAGAACCTCGTAATGCACTCCAATACGAAGCACATTCCAATCAAGTATCACTTTCTACGAGAGAAGGTTGCAGAAAAGAACATCAGAGTTGAGTATGTGGGCACAAAAGAACAAGTGGCAAACATCTTTACAAAAACACTTCCATGGGAAGCCTTTGAATATCTTCGCCAAAGACTAGGAGTAATTTCTACTCCAAAATGAATACTTTTGAATGCTTATCTTATATATCTTAGATGTACATGAGGAAGCACCATAAATAGGACAAAGGGGGAGAGATTTATCAGATGAAAAAGGTAAATGCTTGGAGAGAGAGCATAGAGGCATGTTTCCAAGGGGAGCGATTGTCACAAGGGAAGAATGAGCTATATGACTTCAGAGTGATACCCTTTATCAAAGGGGGAGATATTATTCATATGAAGGGAAAGAGAGTAATCAGAGGATTATAAACACACAGAAAAATCAAAGGCATGTAGATAGGGGGAGCAGCCCCAAGGAGAGTTTAGTTAGGAGGATCATCCCCAAAGGGAGATACCCTTTGCCATTGATGACAAAGGGGGAGAGATAGAAACATTGATAAAGAGTATAAGCATGAATGTTATCATGACTAAGTATTGCCATCAATGCCCAAGGGGGAGATTGTCAGACAATTGGCTTAGGTTGATGGATAGTTGGTATGGATTGTTGGTTTTCATTGATGTCAACTATTGGAGAGTGATATTGTAGATTGATTTCAACCCTTGGAGAAAGTACGGTAGCGAATTCCAATAGCACAAAGGTTTGGGTAATGGACCCAAGTTTGTTTGATGTAAAGATGAATCATTATTGTCTTTTCATGGTTGATAATAACTACAAATGGATGAACTCCAAAGTGGTCCCCTTATGGTGAAATCTCTCATGGGAAGACGCTTTCCGGATTGAGTTATTATAGAAGTATGGTTAGAGAACCCATGCTTATTTGTGGAATAATGAGATGAAGGTCAGTGAATTTTTCTATGAAACTATAATAGATGGATAGTTATTTTCATTTCATTTTTGGTGGTATGTGGAATGTCACATAAATCCCCACGGTTAGAGAGTTATGGCCATGAGAAGTTGGAGAACTCGGGTTTGGGTAATGGACCCAAGTTTGTTTGATGGATAACAGTATGAGTTTTGATATATTTTCAGGTAATACTATTCTATATGAATAGTAAAAGTCATTCGATTTATGGTGGTATGTGGAACATCACATAATTCCTCACGATTTGAGAGTTATGGCCTTACGAAGTTGGAGGACCCTCATATGTCATCTAGAAGCCCCAAAAGGTCAAAATCTAGTCAAAGTGGTTTAAGAGATTTTAAAAGCTAAATATTAAAGTGAAGTGATGATTGTATTATAATTCAAAGTGAATACAAAATAAATTATTTAAATAATAAATTTAATGGAGAAATTAGAAGTGGGTTAACCCTAAAATAAGGAAAGTGGGCAAAGTGACCTAGAAGATGTTTTTAAGGAAGCTACTTGGAGAGTATAAATAAGAGGCAAGGCTCTCTCATTTTAGACACACTTGAGCATATTGAATACCTATAGGTTTCTAAGGTAACCAAAGTATATCTAAGTCGAATTTATGAGGGAAGGTGAAGAAAAGAAGGCTGAAATTCAAGGAAGGATAAATTCTTTTGATGATGCTTTCTAAGGTATGTTATTTACAGGTCATCTCACCATTTTCGCAATAAAAAATTTTCTAGAATGATTCAGACTGTGAAATTTCTATTCCATTGAGGAAACATATCCAAGTATCTGTGGTAAATAATTCATCTTGTGGGTCGTTGTATTTTTGGAGTTACACTCCGTGGAAAATAGGGTTTGTGGCTAGTCCTGAAACTAGTCAAAAACAAGTGTTTCGGGTAAAAACGTCATAAATTATTCATAACAGATCCAAATGCAATAATACCAAATTTTTTAGTTATAATAAATTCTATATTATGCTGTGTAATATTTTCCGATCAATTCAACAAATATTCTATGCGGGGAATGCTCTACAAGGTCGCTCTCTAGAATAAGTCAGAATTCAACAAGGTGTGTCATTTTTGATATAACTACTTTTCTGAGAGGTTCCAAGTAGTGACACCTGGAGGAATTGCATAAAACACACTGAATAACATTGCGTATCAGTTTTAGATCTTTATTCATTACAGGTACAAATTTATGATTATTTCAATTTAGGGTTGTTAACTAATCCAAAACTAGTCATGTGAGACTAAAGAAAAGTTTGATGTAAATGCTAGTCTCTTGTTGTTTAAAGTTAAGGAAGGTTTGTAGGTATGTGATCATATACACTAGTTCTATTACAGAGTTATAAATAATATTTGGATGATGAAATTGATGAGGGATTTTGGTTGAGGTACAAGTTGGGCACATCGTTGACACAAGTAGTTGATGAGTTGGCACATACATGAGGTGTATAGTTGATGATGTTGGTACATATTGATGAGTAGTTGACACATGATTGGTACATACTTGGTACATGTTTGGTTGTACTTGTTTATGGTACTTGTTGATTACAGATTGTTTGGTACAGGTTGATGCATGGTTGATGCACTTGTTTATAGTATAGGTTGATTACAGGTTGAGGTACAAGTTGATGCATGGTTCAGGTTTATTGGTATAGGTTTACAATGGTATATCTCACAGTAATAGTGTGACAATGGTTCCATCATTCTACTTCTACTTCAGGGAAGTTGGACGGGGCAAGGACAGGTGGTTGTAGCCACCTTCCGGTTGTAGCCGAAGAACATAGGGGGTTGTATCCTCCTTCTGGTTGTAGCTAGAGAATTGGGGAGTTGGAGCTTCACTCGGGTTGTAGCCTGAGAAACTAGGGGGGCTAGAGCCTCCTTCCAATTGCAGCTGGAAAACAAAGGAAGTTGTTGTTTCCAATGAATGTAATTCTTCAAGACATATAAGAAAAAACAATCTGTGGTTTTCTCCCGCTTTGGGTTTCCATGTAAAAAACTGATGTATTGTGTATGTGTATGTGTATGTGTATGATTGTTCATTTGTTCATTTCTTATTTACTCTGCAATTATTGGATGATAATGCTACATTGATATAACACTTGGATTATATGGTTAAAAAGGATTAAATTACTCTATTACTTATTCACCCCCCTCTCAGTAATCCAACATATAATTGTATATATACCCATATATATACTAAGTATATATATCGATATATATACTAAGTATATATACCAATATATATACCTTTTGTATATATACTGAGTATATAAGAATTCATATTGATGTAAAATAATGGGATGAACCCACTAGGGTTCAATAACATGGTTAATTTTCCCAGTCCCCCATACATTTATAGTAGTTGTCTTCTTGATTTTCTCTCAATCTCTCTTGTTCCCTTATTTTCCATGCCCTTCTTCTCCACATCCTTCAATTTTAATGTGTTGTATTGGAAGGACAACCATCACAATGGTTCATTTCAACTTTCAAGTGAATTTTTGGACATTTTCTGAACTTTCTAAAAAGAATAATTAAATGCTTATTACAAAATTTACAAAGATATTTTACTTAGTATCAAATTTGAATCAAGTTTTTAAGCATTTATAAACCTAACATTTCAATCTCCATGAAGAAAAGATTACCATTTTAGCAAATTTGGAATAATTTTAGTCTAAGCCCCTTTAGAGATATGGAAAAATTGGTGTTTCTAGTGTGCAAAATTAAAGTTTCTAAACTACAAAATCTAGTTCCAAATGTGCCAATATCAAATTCCATAATTGCAAAGTTAGATTTAGAAAATGAAAAATCAAATTCCAAATATGTGAAATCCGATCCCAAAAATGTGAATATCCCTCTTTACTACCTAATTTTGTGTGAATTGTTTTCATTGTTTTCATCGTTTTATACTACTGGTATATATATGTATCTAATTAATATAGGTCGATGGAAACTTAATAAAATTGTTATTAAGGATATGATCCAAATGTATTCCATGGAAAATCTCTCTAAGTTAGAAGAATGCTTACATTTATGCCATGGAAAAGATCTCTAAGTTATGATGTCATCACGATGTAATGATAAAATGTATCTTAATATACAATGTATATAAATTAATGACTTTTAGAAATAAGAATGAACTATTGATATGGACAATGATTAAAGTGTTATAATACAAAAACATAATTTTGCAAAACTTCATCCAAATGCTTTCATCACGTCATTATATCCAATCCCCCGGTACTCCTAAAAACCACAAATAAACAAATGTATTATTAGTAATATTTCTTAACTCATTTTTTTTATTTAAAATACATGCTAAAATAATATATGCTTCATGTCAATTATCATATGACTACTTTTCGAAAACTTGAATGTTAAATTTACCTTTCATCAAGCCTCATATGTTCAAATCTGGAAGTAATGGAAATGTCGGCATGCATGTGCTAATTTCTTAGATCACTAAATCATTCGGTCCAACTTGCAACATAAACCATAAAAATGAAATAAGGTTAGTGTTCATTGTAAGACACGATGCACTAAATATTTAATTGGACAAACTTTAACTAAACTATATAAATATTTTGACAACTCTCTTTTGTCGAAATAATTTTAAAAATGTACCTGTGTTACCCTCAATAATATCATCAGAAAATAATTGAAGTTGAAAATGTCGACCACGACGAGGTTCATTCTGAGATGTGGACCCCTCAACTGTAACTACAATCATACAACATTCCTACAATGAGTTTGAGGCTAATAATATAGTTCATATAATGTAAAACAAATTAAAATCTCTAACTACAATACCTATATTGTTTGGAACGTAATGTTGCACATGATCAGAGTTCGTTGCACATTCCTACGATCTTTCGAAGAAATTAGTTCCATTTGATTGTCCATTTTATTCCTTGACTTTATGTGAACCTGTCCAACCCTTTGAAATTGTGGTTTATCCTTAGTTGAATGTCTCTAACGATGATGTTGTATCTTTTTACTTTGCAGGGTCAAAAAATTGTGTTGTCTCTTAGTCGTGATTTTAGATGGAGACATGACACTGACACATTTTTTTTTTATCTTTGTTTCTAAAGTGCAAAACAATTTTTTAATTGCTTCAACATGGTCCACATTTGTAAGAAAATTGTTCAACATATTCCTCGCTCTTTTATTGATTGATGCATGTAAAATTTGTAATCTATCAACCTCAGAGATTGGATTGTTCAATGTTGATGTGTCGGGATCAACATGATCTGATAAAATATTTACATGGTTATGGTTTTCTTGGTCTTCTAGTACCAGGCTCATTGTCATTGTTTGATTTAAATCAACTAAAAATGCAGGTCTGTCAATAATCGAACTTGAAACATTTGGTAATGTATTAATGTCTAAATCATGTTCACAGGCCCACATTTGAACTTTGAATACATACTTACAAATATTTTCATTCAACGTTGAATCACAACTACAAAAACTAAACTCAAACCCTGTGTATATGACATTATATCAGGTATCGAGAGTATCCTTATTTTGACTACGAACTAGAAATTCATTCATACTTTTTAGGTCATGCAAACAATCGTCATCTGGTATCTGGATTTCTCCAGCCTTTGAGTGAGTCTCTTATTTCTCACACTTGGTAGGCTTTAGTATAGTTCAACTTTTTTCAATAAGATGAACAACAAAAAATCCACCCGTTTGTGGAATGAATTGTTATCCTCATATAGGTACATATATTTTAGATACCTGTGGTAGATTTCAATTGCATTATTGGTGTCTTGATTGGAATGCGAAAATTTCCTATAAGCTTTTGCCCACATATCTGGAAATTTTTTTATCATCAACTAAAAAGTAATGTCTAAAAACATGCAAGTATGGAATAATAGTTATGATTCAATATTACAGGACACTTACAGATTTTGTCATTGGATAGCCAAGTGGTGTCAAAATATTTCATAAAATTTTCCTCTTCACTAAATTCATGAAATATTCTTGCAACTTCTTTTCGTACAGACTCATCATTTTGGCAACTATGCATGATTTCTCCTAAAGAACGAAGAATGCAGACTTTGTTTTCTTTGACTTTCACTTTGCTTGCAACATTTTTTATCCATGCTCTATGGACATGCGATACACATAGTAGAATTGAGGAATTGGTTAAACTCATGAAATAAACATCAAATAAAGTTGACAACCATTTACGCATATCATATGTATAATTATGTGATGAAATCACCCAAGCCACTGGAACACCATTACAATGTTTTTCGAATACCATTAACGTATAAAGTTGATACTACATTAAAAAAAGTATTGTTAATATAGTATTCAACACATAAAATTGATTTTAACCACCATAAAAAAATGAAAAGGTTGATTATACGCACCCCATACATATTGGTACTAAATGTGGAATCCATAGACATAGTATTGTTGTGTGAATACTTTACCATCATGGAACACATCCAACAGGTTTGTATGCCTATAATGAATGGTATGTTTTGCACAATATCTTTCTTTTGATAGAAAAAAATCTATTTGGAAACTGATTATACCAACATTCGACACTTGTTGGATCACTCTCATCTTTCATATATTCTTTCTTTCTAATATTATGGTAAATGTTACAAATATCCATCCTTGTCATTAAGGCATCCTAAGTTACCGCTGTGAATAACTCACAAGAATGTTGTTGCACATCAAAGATGAATTTGTCCCAAACCATTGTGACATTAAAACCATGTTCAATCATCTTTTCTACACTAGCTCATATATCAAAGGAAAAATGTGGTGCATATTTGAATGTTTGAGGTTTACATGCCTACACTCAATGTATGTTAGAATAACATCATTTGGACACATAGAAAGTTGATGCATGATGAAATGACATCTACAACCAACTTTGATGATTTGGCGTGGATTGTGTTTCATTTTTGTTGATCCATGTGGATTCATTGTAATCTCACCACCTGATGTTTTACGTGTCGACTCCAGACCATATGCACACCAATAACTAAATAAGAACAATGATAACAAATTAGGAAACATGTCAACACAATTTTTTCATAATAAACTTGAATTAGAAGTTCATAATTATATTAAACAAATAAAGCCTCACATGGCATATTCCAGACATGTGTTAATGTGGGCACATACAATCTCCTCCACTTCTTTAGATCGATTTGTATTAACAACAAATTGAGTGGGATATTCTTCATCTAATTGCATAAAATCTTCAAGTCGACTATATGGAATAATAGCAACTTGATCCCCTCCAATTTGGGTCCATGTTAGATCTTTAGCTGAAAAATCTATCATATCTTCTGGGTCTTATGTGTCCAATTCCATAATGTCTTCCCACTTTTCCATCTATAGAATACCTATACAAATTTTAATTTTTTGGAGATCAACACTTATGACATTAAGTTGTTATAAATATTTGTCAGTGATATCTAATACTGAATATTACTTTACAATCCATTTTATGTGATTTAATGTTCTATAATATAAATGGCATAACATTATACTCGATCCATGGATGGTAGTATAAGGTGACCCTAAAAGAGTGAGCCTGGTGTGAATGAAGTTGGATTGGGTCCCCCGGGGGGGTAACACATTGTTATGGGATGTTGATGTTTGAACATATGTTCAAATAGTTTGAAGGGATGTTCATAGATGCCAAGTATGGAAAATTGGGTGTAGGTGCAATCATGGTATGTGATGGTTGAGAAGTAGTTCTGTGTGAGGAATTTTGAGCTCCTCCTCATTGTGAATAAGGACTAGTGGGTAGGTTTTTTGGGATGTTGGCGCCAAACAAGGTAGAACCTAGCAAGGTTGATCCTAAAACAGTTGCAGTCACCAGTGTATGGGATGGATGAGATGATTTATTAGCCAAGTTGGGGATACCTCCAAATATTTGGGGTAGATTCAACGAGCGTCTAGAACAATGGGGATTTTATGGTTCCCCTATGATGTTGGACTAGATAGAAATATGTATGTGAGTTTCGATGAGTGAAATAAATGAACAAGTGCTTTATGTATTTTTGGACTAACTCATCAATGTTACTCAAAGATGGATGTAATCAATAGTGGATATCATACATAAAAAAAAACCAATCAATCATCAATGTAGGGTAGTGAGGTTTATCCGTGTGGGGAAATAAAAATAAATTTGCACGTGTCCTAAAAGATGTATCATCCTTCCTCTCAATAGCATAGAGCCTTCCAAAAGCACTCAACAGTGGGGCATGAATCCACTGGAAGAGGAACTAGTGAAGGTATGAACAATCAGTTATAATGAGGAGTGAAGGGGGCATATCCCGAAAGTACTGGCGATATTTCCCAACAATCGTTCAAAATATGATTGAGGTGTGATTGCAGCCCACAACCTCCACCTGTGTCGAAAAATCTAGATTTGGAAACTAAGTTACCTCGATCAAGCACGACATTTAGAGTTTCAGCCTAAGAAATGGGTCACAGGTTGGATGTTTTCCAAGAGTTGGGTGACTCAAGGAGGCATGCACAGAACAACTGAACCTCGGCCTTCGACCTTTCACGGGTATCCCCCTGCCTTATGGTGTAGGAATGCTTGATTTAGAGGATTTTTGGTTTCCTATTTCACAACTTCTAAGTTTGAATGAGGGATGATAACGAAGAGTTGTTTGGATACCTATCCCCGAGATCTTAACTTAGACTACAAATTTACAAAT
>ML791814.1:0-49935 GCA_009831015.1 Picea engelmannii
GTAATTATGTTGATCTCCACAGATGATCCTTTTCTGGTGCAAGTGTTCTCACTTCATGAGGCACCATCCAATGGTACTGAAATGTGTGATGAAAAATATGCCCCAAGTACTATGGAAAACCCCGGTATTCACCTTTTGATGTACCTAGGAGAAGAAACTACTCACATTCGATGCCTAGGGGGTATAGTTGACAATCAAGATCTAACGTGTGGATAGGGTAGAAAATCTTGAAGCCTCGAAAGCACCGCCTCTCACGGAGGTATACGTACAATCGAAACCCCCAATACACGATCTCTCTGCTATGCTCGGTCCAGCTCTGGAGGGGAATCTCCTTGGTTATTCCTTACACGACCTCTTGTTTAAATCCTATGTTATAGGAGATTCCATACTAAACCTAAACGAAAACTAGGTTCTTCACTCTCTATCTCAAACACCTATTTTGGTTTAGTGGCCTTGGATAAATTTACTCTCCAACCTACACCAAGGACCTAGCCTAAACTTGTTTGTTCACCCTAGAACACTAGTACAAAAAGAGAAATTTATGACTAAAAATATCACTAAAAATTGCATATAAATGACTAAGTTTAGTCAGACATATATAATGTGACCAAATATATAACACGACCAAATATTGTCGAACATATATAACGTGACCAAATATATGACAAACATTTTAGTCATTTATTGGTTGTTTTGATTGATCATTTTGGTGGTAACTTTAGTCATTGTTTTAGTCATTAACTTTTGTTCATTGGTCATTTATTTGGTCATGAGAGTCCATTATTGTCAAAAACAAGTCGTAAATTTAGTCATTTGTATCATTTATTTCCATCAACTAGTTGTATATTTAGTCATTGTAAACATCATTTTTCGTCAACGGATAGTATATCTAGTCATTGTAATCATCATTTTCCGTCAACTAGTAGTATATTTAGTTATTGTTTTGATTTTCATTAACTGGTCATTTATTTAGTTTTGGTAGTCATTTATTTCCGTCAACAAGTAGTAAATTTAGTCATTTGTATCAGTTATTATCGTCAACTAGTAGTATATTTAGTCATTTTGATTCACTAATTTATGTAAATTGGTAGTGTATTAATATAATGTTTATTAGTTGCATAATCATTATATTTACTACAAGTTTAGTAGCAAATGTCTAATTATATAATGACACGAATAATTTATTATTTACCATAAATTAATTGTGTAATGAAGAAATAAACATAGTATTAAAATTAAATTAAAACATTAAATAAGTTAGTATTAAATTCAAATTTAAATATTAAATAACTTAGTATTAAACTTAAATTAAAAAATAAAATAAAAGATAAAAGATTGATTCTAACACGATCATGATAAAAAACTAAAGTAATATGACATAAAATCAAATTAAAACATATAATATTGTAATTTAAATGAACTGCAAGATGACCATATATATAATAAAAAATGTTAAAAGTAATACAATGCTGTGACTGAGAGTTTCCAAGTATGCAAAGACACCATAATATAATATCCACGAACAATGTACATTCAAACTACTGAATGTATAGAAAATCAAATTAAAACATATAATATTGCAATTTAGATGAACTGCAAGATGATCACACACACACACACACACACACACACACACACACACACACACACACACACATATTAAAAAATATCAAAGTCCACAAATACACCATAATAAAACATCCATCAGAATAAAATATCCATGAACATTAATATACATTCAAACTATTGCATAAACAAAAAATTAAATTAACACATAATATTGTGAATTACAAGATGATCATATATGTGTGTGTGTGTGTGTGTGTGTAATAAAAAATGTCAAAGTAGTACAGTACTGTCACTGAGAGTTTCCAAGTTTGCAAATATACCATAATATAAAAAATCCAAGATGCATTCATTCAAATAACTGTTACTGAGAGTTTCCAAGTTTGCAAATACACCATAATATAAAATATCCATGAACATACATTAAAACAACTGCATAAAATAAATGGGCCAAGCTGTCTAACAACTGTGATAAAAATCATCTATGTCATTTCTTGCAAATATTTTGAAGGCCATCGTATGAAGCTTCATTCCTTCTCTTTCAAATGAATAGATCCATCTATTTTGTCTTCATATAGAATGGCCATGTTACTTGTGACCTTTATAACATTTACATTTGTGTCTCTCGATCCACTCAATTTCACTCCATGTATAATAGATAATGAGTGAATATGTCTAATTCCCATAGTAGCATCGTCATACGGATCCAACAACTTTACTTTGTCCCCTTCTTGGAGTTTATGATCAATACATTTCTTCACAAAAAAAGAAGTACACATTATCTTGAGATATGAAAAATGTTAAAACAAGAATTATATTCTAATATTTAGCATATAATTATTGCACTCACCTCGAGTTCACTAGTACCACTATGAATATACTTCACATTATTCTCGAGTTCAACGTCAATATGATTGCTATCAATATTGATATCACTTAGTGCATATTTCATAGCTCTTTTGATAAGGAATTGTCTTTTTCGTCGTGTTGCTTTTATATATTTGGCTTGCATGTGGTTTCATCATGCAAAAAAATTATACAACATTCAAAAGTATGAAGAATGCAAGCAATAAAGTTTTGTCAAAAATAACATTTTAAGCGTGAAACTTTATGACAAAACATTGGGACAAATTAACTATCACAACAAAAACTTGATTACCTAAAATTCAACACCACTATCAACAATGTCCTTTACACATTGTTCGACGAGTTCTTGATGATCACTGTTATCACTGAAATTTCATCCGCAAATGGTTACTGTTGAAGGAAAATCTCCCTGTGGATAGGTAGATCTCCTCAAAGAGCTAGACTCTTAACTCTAAGACAGAAAGTGCTTATCATGGTCACTGACTTCCTTTTATATCTAGGTGGACTAGTGTGTGAGGAGGAAGGAGAAAAGAAGTACCTTTTACCGGTGTTTGTCCCTGCACACTCCGAATTGAGCTCCAATCTTTCGCTCTTCGATAAGCCTTGTAGACAAACAAAGTACGACCACTTCCTACTCTATCAAGATTAGTCCGAAATAGTTCTATATACTAAAGAGACAAATTCATGTGATATTGAACACAAATTAGAAAGAAACAGGCCAAGCAAATTATATTAATGAGGACAAAACATTGCTTACAACCATAGATGGATTGCAATAGTTTTGTCAAGTCCTCCTTGTCTAACCCTTTCTCAAAAGATCCACGATCTGAATGATGATAGCTTCATTGATTTCTACCTATGATATCATAGGTCTCTTGTTGCCAAATTATCTCTGTTCCAGCACCACTTATAATATCATAAGTTTGGTGTGATTCTCTCTTTTCCCGTCCTCTTTCACCATGAGAAAGCTTGCTTATATAGCCTTGGAGAGGCTCAAAAACTTGAGATATCTTTGGGGTGAGTTGAGGATTTTCCTCCTCCAGTTAGAGATCTGCCCTAAGATCATGGCTTGATTGAGGATTTGAAATCAACTACCTTCTAAGAATGAAAATATCCTTCCCCCATTCTTCTCAACAAATCAGTTGCTGCCTAAAATAGGTAGCGCTCCCTCAAAAGGGCACTCAGAGCACTATAACGCTCCCTAGTAGTGTAAAGGGGAGTGCCAACACTCCTGAGGGTAGGAGCGCTCCTACAAAAGGGATGAAGAGTGTTATAACACTCCATGATGGCTTATGGGGGGGCGCGAGAACTCCTGATATAGTTATAAGGGAGCGCTCCCCTCCAAAAACTTAGTTTTTTTAGTGTTTTCATATGGAAAAAGGTTCATGAGCCCAGTTAACCTTTCCTCCTCTTCCAAATCAAGTGTTTGACATGTGCCAAGTGTCCTCCTAATGTCATTTACAGGCACTACATAGGCATCATGGCAGTATGCTTTCCTTGACACTTGTGACACTTGTAAGAAAAATGCAACACTTGCGACCTTTGTAATGACGACACTTGCGACACTATCAAAGTGAGTATTTTTTTATGTGTAACAGTTATAGGAATCCAACATCTCCAAACAGCTATTAGTTCACCCATGAACCAAAAATACATTTCCAAAAAGGCCCAAAACTATACAATCAACAATAAAACTAGCATGCGCTAAGACTACACAGGGATCGCATGCACATGCACCATTCAGAAACGCAGGAAAAAATGCACATGTGCACAATGCACGACTATGGACGCAAAAAACCGCGCATCCCTCAAAACAACGCATTTATGATATTGGTCGGCCTCCCACCCACTTCTGGTTCAGCTTCCAAGTCGATTTAACATCCAAATCTCAGCTAAATCCGGCTGGGTGGCTGGTCAAAGACCTAAGGGTGCCCTAAATGGCCCCTTGTTCACACTAAAAGATGGTTGAATAATGCCTCAAATTTATGCTATAAAAGGAGGCCATGGGTGCACTACATTTTCAAGGAATTCATTTTTATTGTTATGCTACTGATATTCTCTTGGAGGATCCTCTTTCTTCATCAAGAGGATGCTAGAACCATTGCACTTAGCCATTCATATCACCTCTAGAATGACTGTGCTTTGGATTCTCTTCACCATTTCATTCTGGTTCCTCATTTGTAAGAAGATCTCAATATTTGGGGGTCCAAGAGCCCTCCCTTGGAGGAAGAGGGGACCCAAAGTCTCCCTTACTCTTTGGTGTTCTCTTTCCACTAATGCAATCCTTTCCATTGGCGGCATGAGTCTTGTTTGTTTCTTTTTCTTATGTTCTTATGCACTATAGTTTAATTGTTTTTATCATTCTTAGTTTAATTCTTTGCTTATCTTGTATTCTTTATCCTTCTAACCCTTTCCTTTACTGTTGCCTTTCTTAGTTGACCCAAATGGGCTTGTAAGCACCATTATTTTGCTCATTTAGGTGACAAAGAGGTGCAACAGATTGGAGACTCCACTGGGGAAATGTATCAATTTCCTACCCCATTTGAGTTATTTTAGCTCTTTGTTTTGTTTATTTAATTTGCAGGGATCATAACCAGCCCAAGACGACCTGCAAAAAGCCAATTTCAAAGCTGAGTAGAGAGAATTTCATTCGAAATTTTCCTCACAGCCATATAACAAAGATTGCGTACATGTTTTAACCCATAGGCGCATATTCAATGCACGTGTGCCAAAACCACTATATCACTCAGTGCCCTCTGCACACCTATGCCCATAAATCACTTTCAGTTCGTGCATTGGCGCTTAGAGCACCTCTGTCTATTCTGAGACCTGCGCACCTGTGCAGAAAAACACACATTGTAAGATTTTTGTAATCTATGGAGGGTCCATAGCCTTCTTAAAATTGATTCCATGCATATTGTAATCCGCACCACACTTCCATTCCCTCTCCATATAAAGGGATTAGTCAAAACGTAGGCACTTAGGGGTTAAAATCATTATTTTCCTCTTTTTGTTTTTCATTTTTCCACATGGATGGCTTGCTTTGACTAAAGTTAAGATGGAATCGTTCTACATCACATATAAAACTTGCATTGGGACCAGAAATTGGATATAAATCATTGAGTATGCTCTTCTCTCACACTGAAAGCAATCTTGAGAATCAGAAAGAGGTTGAAGAAAAATTTCATCTCCCTTAAAAAAGACAAAATCTTTAGGAGAGGACAACAGCCCCCTCAGGACTCCTCTTAGTTTATTTTCAAACACATCTTAAGATTGTAACGGGCCCATACATGCTCACATGCTACAAAGATAGGATAGTGTTGAAGTTTACTGTCTTAGATTAAATCACTAGGGAATTTTTAAGGTTTTGTAACGGGCCCATACATGCCCACATGTCCACAATCTAGGATAGTTTCAAAGATTTCTTATATTAAATCACATTAGGGATCTAAAGGAATAGTAAGGACCCACATGTCCACATGCTAGTATCCTAGGGACTTTAAAATTTCACTAGGTTGTACCAATGACACTTATTAACTTAGGTAATCAATACTTGTAAGGACCAGGTGAAGTCCACATGCAACAAGGTGACACCTAAATTATTAAAATCGGCACATTTTCACTTGTTCACACACAAAGTCACTACTCACTCACATAGTTTTCATCTCGAAATGTGGAGGTTGAAGTAAGTTTCTTCTAAAGGGATTCTGAAACACCCCACCCTTTTCTTGATGAAACTATCCACTCCCACTTAACTTCAACGAGATTGGCTCACACCCCCAATCTCTCAAACAACCACACCTAAAATATTTCTAAAAACTCACTAAGTTTTCCTCCAGAGGAGGTGTTATGTCCCCAAGGCCAAGCCCTATTGTAAATCATGTCTATGAAGTATAAATCTTGCATTATGAATTGTAATTATGTTTTATAGGCTGGTGAGCCAAGTTTATATAAGCGGGTGGGCTTATGTGTTATTAGGCTAGAGAGCCTAAGTGTTAAGGCCGGGAGCCTGCTTTTGTATATGTAGTCATGCAGAACATTAATAAAAATATAAACACCGCTGCATATAGACCAATCACAATGAATGAGTGATGGGGGACTAAGCTTCCACGGAGTGGGTAAGGGATTGGGGGCTAGAAGGTTGGTGTTATCACTAAAATTTCATCTGCAAATGGTTACAAGAATTCAAAATCGTCAAACCGTTATGAGGTCACCCATGGACCAAAAATATCACAAAAGCATTCCCAAAGGATCAAAAACTATACAAATAGTGAAAAAAGTAAAGGGCACTATGAAGACACAGGGCGCGCGCACATGCGCAAAACAGAAATGCAAGATTCGTGCACATGTGCACGATGCACAACTGTTGTCATAAAAAGTCGTGCACCTAAGAAATGACGCATTTATGAGAGTGGTCGGCCTCCCACCCACTTCTGGTTCAACTTCCAAGTTGTTTTGACACTCAAATCTGGAATGGATTCGACTAGATGGCTGGTCAAAGACCTAGAAATGCCCTAATTAGCCTCTTTACACACTACAAACTAGTTGGACAATACCTCAAAGGAATGCTATAAAAAGGCCATGGATACACTTCATTCTTCAAGGAATTCATAGAAAAGTTATGCTACCATTATTCTCTTGAGGAATCTTCTATCCTTTCCAAGAGTATACTTGCATCATTGCATTGGGAAATCCATCTCACCCCTTGAGTGGATTAGCAAAGAATTATTTCACCATTTTCATTTTCATTTTCAAAGTTGTAAGAAGAGCTTATTTGTGGGGGTCCAAGAGCCCTCCCTTGGAGGAAGAAGGGACTCATAGTCCTCTTGCTTCTTGGTGTTTTATTTCACTAATATCAGCCTTATCATTGGTGACATGGGTCTCATTGTTTCTTTTTTCCTTATGTCCCTATGTTTATCCAATTAGTTGTTGTTTTATTTCTTAGTTTATTTCTTAGTTGTTGTTTTATATTTCTTTTTCTAACCCTTTTCCTTACAGTTGTCCTACTTAGTAAACCCAACTAAGCTTGCAAGCACCTCTATTTTTCTCACTAAGGTGATGAAAGAGGCGCAACGGTTGGAAAGAGAGGCTAAGTGTTGAGCCTAGGGGCTTAAGTCCTTAGTAATAATATTTTAATATTATTCCAAAAGCCATGTGAAATATATAATTTTATCCTAAGTTCCTAGAAAAAGGAATGTATGCTGATGGATTGCATGCAACTTCATGGGTGACATGTGTCGACCCAGGCACATGCAGTTAAAAACTACAGAAGTCATTCGTGGAGGGGGTCGGTCATTCTGTCATCCTTCGTCATAGTTCCTGTGATGCCCGTTGGAACCCGTTTTTCCTCTGCGTGTACATCTGCATTGTTTTCCTGGTCACACACCCTAAAACTCGTGGGAAAACCGACAGACTGATCCGCGTCTCTGAGAATTCCGAGTATTCCATATTTTTATGAGACGTGTGGTGTCATGACTATGGGATGTTGTGACCACGCAGTTCATTCATGAGTCGTTATGTGTCTTCTGAGGAACCCGACACCTGGTTAATCTCTCTAGTTGTGTCGTGTTTTAGGGTGGGTTGTTGCTGCCTGTGGTGCCATGCCCATCTGTGGTTGTTGTTGTCATCCCTGTGTGAATGTATGTTGAACTGTTGTTGTTGTCCTCCTTGTGTTGGAATGGAGTTGAAGAGGCAATTTTTCAGGCCTGTGAGCAGCTCTGTCTAGGTGAGAGAGTCTGTTGGGAAGTGGTTTTCTCCTAGAGAGAGTCCAGCACGAGCTACAGAGCTCTGATAATTTTTGATCTGGCTTATTGTTGAGACCCAGAGAGGGAGTTGAAGCACCGATAGACTATGCTTGTGAAGGTGTATACTCCCGGGTGGAACAAGCATGTGTGGAATGAGAGTCCATGAGTAGTGGGCGTAAGAAGGCTCCTGGAGAGAATCCTTCTAGTTGCTTTGTGCAGTTTTCCCTGTAACCTTAGCCTAGACTAGGATTCCTTGCCTTGGGTGGAGATTAGTCCCAGCTTGGGGGTGACCCACTGCTGAGCATGATGAGAAGTTTGGTCTAAGACTGGGAGGTTCATGGAAGGCCTACACGTGGTTGGTGTAATTACCATGGTTTCAAAGATAAGTATTAGCTTATGCTTAATATTATGTTTTGCATGCCTGTGATGCTTATATGTATCATGTATTCTCTTGTGCATATGAATTATTGTTAATTCCAGGGATTATTTATGTTAGTAGTAATCTTGTGCTTACTCTGAGTTAAATGTGTTTAATATGACTTAAATGCATTCTATTAATTAAGTATGAGAATGATGTTGTTCCGCACAGTAGCGTTTTATCTGCCAAGTGGGATGTAACGGTCGGGGAGTGTTACAGTTTGGTATCAGAGCCTAGTTTCAACATTGAGCCTGTATGGGCCAGATAAGTGGTCTTTGGACCAAGGTTTTGAGAAGAAATTGTGTCTAGAGGACTAATTTTAGACCTCAGAATGTATTTGAGGTCCAATGAGTTACTTGGTTGTGTTAAGAAGCTTAGGAGGAGTAGCAGCGGATTAAACTGCAACCGGCATGGTAATTGGCCACAGGGAGAGAGAGAACTCCACACCAGAAGTGTTGGAGCCATAGGATATGTTCAGGAGGAAAGGAGAACCCTAAAAACCATCATATCTAGAGAACATGCACAAGGTTTAAAAACCTTTGTAGTTGCACAGGAGTGTGGAAATCACGATACTTGAAATCCTGAATTCGTCAGGACTGTCCATCAGAAAGGACGCGTGGAGAGCGATCAACCTTTAACTGACTCATGACTTGAAATCATCTAAGGGTGAGTTCATGAGATTTCATGAAATGCTAATTCACGATTGGATCAAAACCGTTGATCTAAAGAGAGATGTGGACCGTTAATTGTCCAGGAAGAAATCGACATTTCGGGAATAGGGAGGACAAAGGTGGAAAATATTTCGACCTTGTGACACAAGAAATATCGATACGGGAAATGTCGATGAGATATGAGTCATTAGATCGTGGGGAATCAGGACCATTGGATCAATTTTGTGAATTCAGGGATCGTGAACTTGGAGCGCAAGCCAAATTCTTGGTCACTCCAAGTCCCGAATCACGAAAGGGATTAACAAGGGTAGAATCAGATGGTGGAGCGCTTCCAGGAAGAAGTGCCAAAATCCTATGAGTTGTTGGATCAGGGGAGGCTCACAGCCATTGATATCATACATGAATTTCCATATCAGAATTCAGAGATTGAAGTGAGAAGAGATTTGGATTTGCTGCATCGCGAACTCCCGGTTACCGAAAACCCGAAACCCCAAAATACTGAAACGATCTACACCGTAGATCGTAGGAGAGGAACTTGACCATTGGATCAAGTATATGAATAGACCGTAATTTCACAATTTTGGCAAATGAAAGTTCGAGATGCGTAGGTGCACGAACTCCTGATGCCCAAAACTACGAAACAAAAAGTGAAAGTATTAGGGCCCCCTGACATCGATGGGAGTGAGGTGGACCTTCTTAAGGACACCATGTGTCACTTCCTTGGTGGGAAACAATTTTTTTGTGGGCCCAAAGGGTAAGGAAATCGAATTTTTGGAAGTTGGGAGTTGGAAAGGGAAGCGAGTGCAAAAACCTCCGAGACCAAAACCCAAAACCCGAAACCCCAAAACCCCGAAATCCTGAAACCCGGAGTTTGTTTGGAGAGCCTTGTTGCACCTAGCAGTTAGCATTTGATCACAGCTCGTGGATGCATGGGATGGGGACTAAGAAAATGGAGGCTATCACCTGAAAATTACAGAGCCGAGCAGAACTTGGATAATTTGTGAAGTCAAAATTTTTTCTTATTCACGTTGGTTTATGAATGTTGTAGTTTTATTATGGGTTTAAGGCCTAACAAACTTCGGTTGACTGCACGTTGTGTGTGCAGATTTCAACGAGTGTTAGGACAAACATGAATCGATGCCGAGTATAGAAATGGAAGAGGTGTGGATTGCCTCCAATTTAGAGAATGAAAGAGAAGGAAGGAATGTCAACTTGGGAGTCGAAGGGTCAAACTCTAATGGGCAAGGAAAAGAGATGGATAAATAAGGGAATATGATGAAAATCATTGAAATATTTCAGAGAGATGCCCAGGCTCGCTGAGATGATAGCCGAAAGCTCATGAGGGTCAGGGATTGGCAGGGTGAATTCAACTTAAATATGTTGAAGAACCTGGAAAGAATAGAAAGGAAATTGGAAAAGGAGAGTGACATAAGCAAAACAGGGAGTTGCAGGACCCCTGAGAGAAAAAGAATATCGAGGAGTGGTAGCAAACATCATCATCTGTCCCCAAAGCATTCCAATAAGGAAGAACACAGTAGTTCAATCCCATCCCCTACCAAAAAACACCGAAGATCTCGAGTGGATGAATTGAAAGGGGAGATGAACAAGATTAAACCTCCTACATTTGATGGAGAACATAAGAAGGAGGAAGATGTCGAAACATGGTTGCTTGGCATGAGGAAATATTTCCAAATGCATAATTATTCCTCTCAGGTAGAAGGAATAATTGTGATGTATCAACTAAAAGGAAAAGCATCCATGTGGTGGGATCATCTTGTGTAGGTGTAGCACATTAGAGAGAAAGATATCACATGGAAATAATTCAAGAGGTATTTCGAGAGGAAATACTTAACTAAAAGATATTATGACAGAAAGATGAAGCAGTTCTTTGAACTCAAGATGGGAAACATGACCATTGATGAATATGAATGAAGGTTTTTGGAATTACTGAAGTATGTTCCATTCATCAAAGATGAGGCTGTAAAGATCCAGAGGTATCTAAGTGGACTGCCACCTCCCATTGGTGACAAGATTCAGTATGATGATCCTAAGACTATGGAAGAAACAATAAGAAGAGAGAAATGCTTATATGAACAACAAAGAGAAAATCATACCTTTCAAAAGGCTTGGGATGAACAGAAGAATTTTAAGAAAGAACAGAGGTAGAAGGGAAACAAACCTCCCTTTTTCAGAAATACTCCTCAAGGACATCCATCGTTTAGAGATCCGAGAATGGCTAAAGTGGGACAACAAAGACTAAGACAGACACCCATTCAGTGTTGGGGTTGTAAAGAGAACCACAAGTACATAGATTGTCCCCATAAAAATTCCAAAGCAAGAGCTGTCCATAATGTTCAACAAGCTAAAATAGTGGAGGACATGGGCAATAGAATGCCAAGGATCTATGCGGCCTTGGACAACAAGCAAGATGAATTTCAGTCATACATGATTGAAGTGGAAGGTATGATTAATAACCAACCATTTATTATTTTAATTGATTCAGAGGCTAGCCATAGTTATATAGATCCAAGAGTGGTGGAAAGTCTGCATTTATCAAGAAGAAAACATGAAAAGTCTTGGTTAGTGTAGTTGGCTACAGGAACTAAGAGGAAAGTCACTGAGTTGGTTAAGTCTTGTCTGATGGACATGAAGGGATTGAGCATGAAGAATGAATTGAATATTCTGTCGTTAGGCTCTTATGACTGTTTAATTGGGATGGACTGGTTGGAATAGCACCATGCCCTCCTAGACTGTCGTAACAAGGAGTTTACATGCCTCGATGAGGAGGGGAATCAGAAAACAGTCTAAGGAATTCCTAGAGCTATTGCTATTAGAGAAATCTCAGCAATGCAACTGAAGAAGTGCTACAAAAAAGGCTGTCAATTATTTGCAGACCATGTGGGGGAAACGCCTAAGGATAAGGTGTCAAGTATTGAGGATCATGCGATACTAACAGAGTTTGAAGACGTATTTCAGGAGGTACCTAGACTACCTCCGAAGAGAGATATCGATTTCTGTATAAATTTGATGCCTGGAGAAGCTCCAATATTGAAAGCTTCTTATAAAATGAGTACGCCAGAGATGAAAGAGTTGCAATTGTAGCTTGAAGAGATTCTAAAGAAGGGGTACATTCGCCCAAGAATGTCACCTTGGGGTGCCCCATTCCTATTCGTGAAGAAGAAGGATGGGACGTTGAGGCTGTGCATTGATTTAAGACAGTTGAATAAAGTAACTGTCAAGAACAAGTATTCTCTACCAAGGATCGATGATCTTTTCGATCAGTTGAAAGGTGCAAAAATATTTTTGAAGATAGATCTCAAATAGGGATATCACCAGGTAAGAATAAAGGATGAAGACATCAACAAGACCACCTTTCAAACAAGGTATGGTCATTATGAGTTCACAGTGGTGTCGTTTGGACTGTCCAATGCACCTGTTGTTTTTATGTTCTTGATGAATGGTGTATTCAGGGACTATCTAGACAAGTTTGTCATAGTCTTCCTGGATGACATTTTGGTGTATTCCAAGTTAGAGGAAGAGCATGAACAACACCTGAGGATGGTGTTGTAAGTGTTGAGAGAACACCAGCTGTATGCCAAGTTGATAAAATGATCATTTTATCAAAGGTAGATCCATTACTTGGGGCACATTATTTCAGAAGAAGGGATCATCGTGGATCTTGAGAAGGTTGAGGCCATCATAGAATTGTTAGTGCCAAGGAATGTGGTAGAAGTTAGATCCTTTATGGGTCTAGCAGGATATTATATAAGGTTTATCGTAGGGTTCTCAAAGATATCTCACCCTATCACTTCCTTACAAAGGAAGGAGAAAAAGTTTTAGTGGACTGAAGAGTGTGAGAAAATTTTCCAGTGATTGAAGCAGCTATTAACCAGTGCTCCAATATTGAGGATTGCAGATCCAAATGTTGATTTCATAGTATGCATTGATGCATGCAAAGAAGGGTTAGGAGAAGTTTTCAGTCAGAATGGATTTGTAATCTCTTATGAGTCTAGGAAGCTGAAAGAGCACGAAAATAATTATGCCACTCACGATTTGGAGTTGGCAACAATCGTTCATGCTCTGAGGGAATGGAGACATTACCTCATGGGAAGGAGATTTGAATTGAGAATAGACCACAACAGTCTAAAATATTTGTTTGATTAGCCAACCTTAAACGCTAGACAAAGTAGGTGGCTAGAATTTCTGTGTGAGTACGACTTTGAGATCAAGCATATCAAAGGAAAGGAGAATAAAGTGGTTGATGCACTCAGTAGGAGGGTTCATGAATTACATGCTACAACCATTAGCATGTATCGAACTAATATTAAAAGTAGAATTCTGGAGGCTACAAATGTACATCTGCAGTACAAAGAATTGGTAGCCAAGCCATAGTAGGGTAAGATGCCACAAAAGATGGAAATTTATAAATTGGAAAAAGATGGAATACTATTGTACAAGAAAAAAAATTTTGTACACAATATCCACTGCTTGAAACAAATGATTTTGCAGGAGATGCATAATGTGCCTTATGCAGGGCACCCTGGATATCAAAAAACAATAGCAGCGGTCAAGAGCCATTACTTTTAGCTGGGTATGAAGAGAGATATCGTTGAATACATCGCCATATGTATGGAGTGCCAGAAAGTTAAAGTTGAGCATGGGCACCCAGCAGGGTTGCTGCAACCTTTACCCATTCCTGAGTGGAAGTGGGAAGTAGTGACAATGGATTTTATTACAAGATTGCCCAAAACAGCCAAGCTGCATGATTCGATCATGGTGGTGGTGGACAAGCTTACAAAAGATTCCCATTTTATTCCACTTAAAACTACTCACAAGGCAACAGATGTTGCTGATATTTTCATGAAGGAAGTGGCACGATTGCACAAAATTCCTAAAACGATTGTGTCTGACAGAGACCCGAAATTCACCTCAAATTTCTGGAAAGGATTGTTCAAAGGATTTAGAAAGAATCTAAACTTTAGTACATCTTATCATCTTGATTCTGATGGACAGACAGAGAGGGTGAACAGAGTAATAGAAGACATATTGAGAATGTATGTGATGGACAAACCATCAAGATGGGAAGATTACATGCACTTGGTAAAATTCGCCTACAACAATGGGTATCATGCATCATTGAAGATGAGCCCATTTGAATCACTTTATGGAAGAAAGTGCAATACTCCAGTGAGTTTGGATAATCCAACTGATAGAGTAGTAGTTGGGCCAGAGTTTCTCAAGGAGATGGAGGACCAAATAATAAAAATTAAGAAGAATTTGGAAGCTGCCCAGGACAGGCAGAAAAGTTATGTTGATAAGAACAAAACCCACAAAGTGTTTAAAGTGGGTGATCATGTTTTCCTGAAAGTGAAAGCTAACAGGAGTTCCCTGAAGCTGGGAAGTTGCGCCAAGTTAGCAGCCAGATTTTGTGGGCCATTTGAAATCCTGGAAAGGATTGGGCCAGTTGCATATATGCTTGCATTACCTACATCTATGACTATAGATAATGTGTTTCATGTTTCATTGCTTAATAAATATATACTAGATGTTAATCATGTTATTGATTGGAATGTGATTTAGGTGGAACAAGAAGGTGTCCTGCAAGTGCATCCTGTGTGCATATTGGACAGGAAAAACAAACAGCTCTGGAATCGAGCTATAGGGTTGTAAAGGTTCGGTGGACCTGGTATGGTCCTAAGGACATGACATGGGAGCATGAAGATGTTATGCAGGCAGAGTACCCGCATCTTTTTGAAAATTTTGAAAAGATTTGAGATGCAGTGTAAAGTTGCACCGAGGAAAGTACAAAAATAACGGGAGGGGATTGTAATGTCCCCAAGGCCGAGCCCTGTTGTAAATCATGTCTACGAAGTATAAATATTTCATTATGAATTGTAATTATGTTTTATAGGCTAGTGAGCCAAGTTTATATAAGCTGGAAGGCTTATGTGTTATTAGGCCAGAGAGCCTAAGTGTTAAGGACGGGAGCCTGCTTTTGTTTATGTAATCATGTAGAATATTAATAAAAATATAAACACTGCTGCATGCAGACCGACCATGATGAATGAGTGATGGGGGACTAAGCTTCCATAGAGTGGGTAAGGGATTGGGGGGCTGAAAGGTTGGAAAGAGAGGCTAAGTGTTGAGCCTAGGGGCTTAAGTCCTTGGGAATAATAATTTAATATTATTCCAAAAGCCATGTGAAATATATACTTTTATCCTAAGTTCCTAGAAAAAGGAACGCATGTTGATGGACTGCATGCAGCTTCATGGGTGACATGTGTTGAACCAGGCACATGTAGTTAAAAAGTGCATAAGTCATCCGTGGAGGGGGTCGGTCATTCTATCATCCTCTGCCAGAGTTCCCGTGATGCCTGTCGGAACCTGTTTTGCCTCTGCATGTGCATCTGCATTGTTTTCCTGGTCACACACTCTGAAACCCGTGGGAAAACTAACAGACTAATATACATCTCCGGGAAGTTTGAGTATTCCGTATTTTTCTGAGCTGTGTGGTGTCGTGACTGTGGGTTGTTGTGACCACACAGTTTATTTGTGAGTCGTTCTGTGTCTTCTGAGGAACCTGACACCTGGTTAATCACCCTAGCCATGGCGTGTTTTACGGTGGGTTGTTGTTTCCTGTGGTGCCATGCTCATCTACGGTTGTTTTCGTCATCCCTGTGTGAATGTATGCTAAACCGTTGTTATTGTCCTCCTTGTGTTGGAAGGGAGTTGAAGAGGTAGGTTGCCAGGCCTGTGAGTAGTTCTATCCAGGTGAGAGAGTCTACTGGGAAGTGGTTTTCTTCCAGAGAGAGTCTAGCACCAGCTACGGAGCTCTGAGAATTATTGATCTGACCTGTTTCTGAGACCCAGAGAGGGAGGTGAAGCACTGATGGACTGTGCTTGTGAAGGTGTATACTCCTGGGTGGAACAAGCATGTGGCGAATGAGAGTCTATGAGTAGTGGGCATAAGAAGGCTCCTGGAGAGAATCCTTTCGGTTTCTCTGTGCAGTTTTCCATGTAACCTCAGCCTAGACTAGGATTCCTTGCCTTGGGTGGAGCTTTGTCCTAGCTCGGGGGTGACCCAGTGTTGAGCATGACGAGCAGTGTGGTATAAAGCTGGGAGGTTCATGGAAGGCCTGCACATGGTTGGTGGAATTACCACGGTTTCAAAGATAAGTATCAACTTATGCTTAATATTATGTTTTTCATGCCTATGATGCTTATATGTATCATGTATTTTGTTGTGCATATGAATTATTGTTAATGCAAGGGATTATTTATGTTATCAGTAATATTGTGCTTACTCTAAGTTAAATGTGTTTAATATGACTTAAATACATGTTATTAATTAAGTATGAGAATGATGTTGTTCTGCACAGTAGCATTTGCCCAACCAAGGAGGATGTAACGATCAGGGAGTGTTACAAGAGGTGCCAAAATAAAAATTTTAGTCTAGGTACGATTTCGGGGATAGGCATCCAAATAACTCTTCGTTATTTGGTTCTCACATTTTCAAACAATAGAAGTTGTCAAATAGGGAACTTTAAATCCTCCAAGTCAAGTGTTCCTAACACCATAAGTCAGGGAGATACCCATGAAGGGTTGAAGGACGAGGTCCAGTTGTTATGTGCGTCCCCCCTTGAGGCACCTATCTCTTGGATGGGATCTAGCCCGTGACCCATTTCTTAGGCCGAAAATCTAAATGTTGCACTTTGACGAAGGTACCTAGTGACAAAATTTTAGGACATCTACCCATGTGGCAATTGTGGGCTGCAATTGCACCTTGATCGAATTTTGTGTGGCTATTGGGAAATATCACTAGATCTTTCGGGATATGCACCCTCTACCCCTCATTATAACTGATTACTTCATCCTTCACTAGTTCTTCTTCCAGTGGCTTCAAACCCCACTGTTGAGTGTTATTGGAAGGTCCAGTGTTGTTTGAGAGGAAGGACGTTACGTATTTTAGGACACAAGCATTTTTTTTCTTTGTTCTCCCACATGGACAAACTCCACCTACCCACATATATGCTTCTTTATCAATTGATTTATGTATGTTGTTCTTGTGATTACATACGATTGTGAGATATATTGCGAAGGTCCAAGTTATAAAAAGTCTCTTGTTCATTAATTGCTCTCATCACCATTTTCACACATCCACCTTGCTAGTTGGACATCATAGGGGACCCACAGAATCCCCATCGTTCCAAACGCTTGCTAAATCTCCCTCCCATTCTAGGGGGAGTTCCTAATATTGCTAACTCATCGACCATACTTTCCCACACCCCTTTGAGTGCTACTATCTTGTGATCAACTTTTCTTGGTTCCACTTTACTTGGGTCCACTTCCCAAGGTCAAACATCCCCACACTCTCCTTTACATGGAAGCGGGGGGCCAACTTCTTCCCAAGTGGGAAGTACAAACCCACCTAGTCCCCTTCAAGGGTCAGGCATACAGAACACTCACACCATGGTCGTAACTAATCCTCCACCACCACATAAGATTCCATACTTGGCTTCCCTCAACATACAAGATCTGACTAAACTCACCAGTGATCCTATATTTACCAACCTCACATGGCCTGCAATGCCTACCAAACTACCTTCAGACATCCCCAAGTTTGAAGGAAAACCAGGAGATGATCCCACCAACCATATCATGACCTTTCAGATATGGTGCTCTTCAAACAACATCACATACGATTATGTCCGATTAAGGTTATTTCAACGTACACTCACTAGCCCATTAGCTAAGTGGTATGTAGAAATCCCATGTGACCTTTGAGTCCCTGGCCAAAGCTTTCTTGACCTTCTTTCAACTACCAATTCGTCATGAAAATGGCCTCAAACTACTCTCAGAATTTAAACAAACCTCCACCATGCACATCGCTGACCACATTCACGATTGACGTCAGTGACGTAGTCTCTCCAAAGCTGAAGCTACTCCACAACAATGCCTCAATTGGTTCCTAATATCACTTATTCCCTCCTTGCCAAAGATGTGGCCGCCACCTTCCCCTAGTCTGAAGAAGAAGCCATTAGCAAGGCCCAATAGTTCAAACTCATTTATTCACAGTCAGGATACTTATATACGGTACTACCTGATGCCCCAAGACCCATGCCATTCAGCCAGGACAAACCTTGGATGTCTCACTCCACGGATGGATTGATTGGTACCACAACACACCACAATCCATACCCCCCACAACCCACTATGTATGGTACACCTCCATATCCACCGTCATATGGATAAAATCCTTACTACCCCCGTCCCCTTTACCAACAATCATATCCTGTTGTTCCCCCTTAGTCATTAGGGGCACCCCTATTAGTACCCATGCTGTATATGGTCTCTCAATCTAGTACGGGTCCACCCTCAACCCCTGGATATAACCCTAGCAGTAGTGGAAGTACCTCTACTTCCTATATGCCATATGGATCTTATCCACAGAACAATCCATATTTTCCATGTCCTAGTGCTCCCAAGCCGATTAATCCTCCACTAGGACAAGCACATGCTGACATCAACATTGTTCATCCATTTACCATTCAACCGGTTCATACATTTGAACATTTGAATATGGCCAATCCAACTCATAATTAGAAAGGAAGAAACCGAAACAATGACAATCCAGGACAATGAGGGAATGACCCCCATAACCATCCCATTGGGGGAAACCAATACCAAGAACCCCAAGGGGGAACCAATAACAATATACCATGACAAGGGAAGAACAACAATCTTCGAACTAACTTCCCTTGTGCTATATGTGGTGAGTATGGACATTATATTCATCATTGCCCATAAATTCCTGATCTCCAATAGATGAGGGCATCCATGAACTCATAGGGCCCTCCGAAACCATCTTCCCCTAAGTAGGCCCCACAACAGTATTTACAAACACTGCCTCCAAATATTTTTCAAAACCCCATTCCATACCAAGGTGTGATGAACACCCAACAAGTGATCAACCCTACCCCACCACAAATGGGGCAATATCCAAACCTAGGTGCCACTCAACCTGAGAATTCGGTTGATCGTAGTGTCCTCCTCACCAGTGAAGAAATTCTTCTGCAAACCCTCAACCGTCAACATGGTATGCCTTTATGAAGGAATGTGCATAACCCTCATTCTAGGGCTGCTCATAATTATAGTCTATTTGATGACTTAGCCCAGTCTTCCGCAACCATGTCTGTGTTGGAGGTCCTCCAAACCTATCCATCACATCGAAAATCCTTTCTTTCTGCCTTGGGGGCAATTGACACAACTGACACACAACTGATCACATTTGATTCAGATAACGAAGAACCACATCTTCCCACCCAAGTAGCCTTCCAGATACCAGTTAATATTTGGAACACCACAGTTTATCAGTGTATCATCGATGAAGGTGCATCCACCTGCATCATATCTAAACACGTATGGCATAAAATTGGCTCCCCTGAGCTAGTATCCTCTACCATCACCCTTTGAGCTTATGACGATCGACCAACATCTTCCGCAAGGATTTGTAAAAGTGTCCCCATAGAACTTGGGGGAAAAACCATCCTCATTGACATTGAATTTATTGATTCCCATCTTGATTACAATATCTTGTTCGGACGCAACTACATGTATGTTATGAAGGAGGTCGCCTCTTCTGGGTTTCGTACGATGATGTTCCCCCATAATGGGAAGATCATCACCATTGACCAACTTACACATTACGAGCCTAACCATTCCACCAACATTGATAACATCCTCCCCCTTGTTCATGTTAGTTCAAATTATTTTCCAGTTGCCAACATTGGCCCTAGATTATTCCAAGACCCATGCATGTTGGGCACTTCTCAGGGAGCACCACCATTCCTAAACCCATATTTTTCAGCACAAGTGTGTGTAGTTTCCTCTAAAGGAACATACATTGAAGACAAGACTCCTATCACTGAGTCCTTCCCCATATCAAAGTTACACCAATTGAAGAAATACTACCTCAAGAGTTCCCTGAGAGCACCACTACACCACTTATCACAGATCTCCCCCCCCTCCAAGGGAAAGTCCTAGTTTGGGAGATAGTCCCCCAGGACATTAACAAAATTCCCTTTTTCTACCCTCCACTTGGATTCGAAGAATTATAGGTAGTCGCAACTCTTACCCTTCTGAACATGGTACTCACCATCCCTGTATGGTATCTACATCCACTGAGGATGGTTCCTCAACCATCCCTCCCTCAGTTAGAGGTAATCCCGATGCAGATCCTAGTACTAACTCTGACAACACCACCCTCACCTCCAATTGCCAGCACCACTACTACGGCTGGGGGAAGATAGAAGAATAAAGGGTCCATCGCTCCACTACATCCCTGATTTTAGCTCCTTCATGCCTTATGTGAAATAAAAGGACACCCCACTCACATATGTTCTTCTCTTCTTGAGATACGCAGTGTTATCCAGCCTCCTCAAGCACCCCTTTTTCTTGCCACTCCACCAAGTATGTCCCACACCACTATGGAGTCATCAACCACATGCAAACAAAATATTTGAACCAATTTAGCCTATGGCATATGCATAGAATATGGGCATTACACTCATCATTTCCCATCTATCCCATACATGTGCCACACATTAGCCGCGAAACGCCACACATATGTGCCTGCCCTTCCTCTGACACTCCATACCAATGCCCCTGTGAATGTAATTAATTATACTTCTTCATCAATCCTCGAGCAAAGGGGAGGTACATGTCCTACCACCAAACTATCGCCTGATCACCCATAATTCCAGTGCAACTGAGATGGCATTATGGGCCCACAATCCATATCTAAGCCCTTTTCCCCATTTTCATTTTTTGGTACAGGATCCCATAAGATTCATTTTTCGAACCATTTTTGGCCACTTACACAGTCATTTTCCTCAGGTGATCATTTTCACTTTTCCCTGGCGGAGCATCTTTCCATGACACACTCAGGTATGACTTCTCATGTTCAAAATTATCAAATAACTATTATATGTTCTTTATTTTCATATATTGTTCATGTCGGGTATTTGGTGTTCATTTGTGCAAGTACTTGATCATTACACATCAGGGGTATCCTTCTAGGTATATTAATGACACCGACATGTATTCATTTGCTTTGAATATCAAAATTCATCTCCCAGTCACACCCTCCGACATTTGCCTTTAGGGTCCCTATATCTGGCTCTACAGTGCTGTCACCTCCATTGCATTTTGGTACTGTCACCCGGTAGCACTCTCCCCCATGTGATTTTTCCCATTCACAGTCCCCTTTAGCACCTTGAAGCTCATGTTTTTTTCACCCTTGAGGGATGGGAGTCCCGATAGTCTTACGCATTTTCAAGAATGAGACACATAATCCTTTTCCTCATTTTGCTAGTGTTCCCAATGGACTCCCATGTTATCTCATCATGGTTCTATTTTGACTGCACCTCTGCAGTATCATTAACCATCCATTTCATCCACAGTCAATTTTCCCATCTGCAAATTTTCCTCCATTCATTTACCTCATAAAGAAACCCACCTATGGGGCCCCCACCCTCCACCTATTCTCCACGCAACTTGCGCCTTCATAGGCCAAGCCATATTTTACTGGGGCACCCATTTCTGTATCTATACACTCATCCCAAATTATTCTTTATTCATTTGGTAATTGTAAAAATCCTTTGTTTCCAACATTTACATAACTTTTTGTCATCGCCCTTGGCGACCTTTTTTTCTTGGCAAAGAAACCCATGTCGTCCTTGGTTGGGGCATTCATGATCTTCTACTCCTATTGACATCATCCATAAACCCCGAGTATCCCACCATCCATGTACCCTTGATCTCTTAGTTTTTCTACTTTGTCACGCCTCTGGCATAATTTAACCCACGTCTAGTTGTCCCCCTAACACTAGATCCAGTTTCACGGTTGCTGCCACTCATACTTTACATCTCTCACCAACCAATGACAGTATAGAGTCTCACTACTCTTAGACTTCATCCATGTTAATCATCAGTTCCTAATTTTATCCAAGTGGATTCCACGAAGCCCTCAGCTTCACCAAGTCACGTCTCCCTTTTTGTCGACATCAACACAGTTTCCAGAAGGGCGACCGTATCTTGAATCTCATTACCTTTACAATAAGGAGTCTCATATGACATAGGGAAAACCACCATTGTTATATGTTGTCATTGACCCCCTTAACATTCTACTTCAACACTATCTCATGTTACGGTGGGTCTTACTATGTGACTATTGCAGTTATTTTATCTTAGCTGAAGACCTCTAAAATTTGATAGACTATCAATGTCTGCACATTTATCGACACTTCCCACAAGCGTCCTTACTTATTTTTCAGAGCTTGTTCACCATCAAAATTGTCCTTTGTTATTATCAAACCACCCTGGATGGTGCTGCAGTGATCTACATCCACAATATCTTCAGTCACTGCATTTTGAGTTACATGACACAAGCATGGGACATGCCCGCCTCATTTGTACACAGTTTTATTTTTTCCACACCCTGGGAAAATCTTGGGTCCTATAGGTCCCCCTCTCCTTCCAATGGATCACTCTTGATAATCCTCACAATGCTCTTTCTTACACAGGTACTATCAGTAGAAGAAACATTGATGTATTTTATATCTATGTATGCTCCTAACCTCACACATCAGGGGGCATCTGTTATCACTGAAATTTTGTTCGCAAATGGTTATAGGAATCCAGCATCTCCAAACAACTATTATTTCACCCATGGAACAAAAATGCATTTCCAAAAAGGCCCAAAACTATACAATTAGTGATAAAATCAACATGTGCTAAGACTACAGAGGGAGCGCACGCACATACGCCATTAAAAAACACAAGAAAAGGTGCACATGCGCGACTGTGGATGCAAAAAAATGAGCATCCCTCAAAACGACGCATTTATGATATTGGTCGGCCTCCCACCCAATTTTGGTTCAACTTCCAAGTCGATTTGACATCCAAATCTCAGTTGAATCCAGCTAGGTGGCTGGTCAAAGACCTAAGGGTGCCTTAAATGGCCCCTTGTTCACACTAAAGGCTGGTTGAATAATGCCTCAAAGTTATGCTATAAATGGAGTCCATGGGTTCACTACATTTTCAAGGAATTCATTTGTATTGTTATGCTGTTGATATTCTCTTGGAGGATCCTCTTTACTCATCAAGAGTATTCTTGCACCATTTCACTTAGATATTCATATCACCTCTAAAATGAATGTTCTTTGTATTGTCTTCACCATTTCATTCTAGTTCATCATTTCTAAGAAGAGCTCAATATTTTGGGGTCCAAGAGCCCTCCCTTGGAGGAAGAGGGGACCCAAAGTCTCCCTTACTCTTTGGTGTTTTCTTTTCACTAATACAATCCTTTCCATCAGTGGCATGAGTCTTGTTTGTTTCTTTTTCTTATGTTCTTATGCACTATAGTTTAATTGTTTTTATCATTATTAGTTTAATTCTTTGCTTATCTTGTATGCTTAATCCTTCTAACCCTTTCCTTTACTGTTGTCTTGCCTAGCTGACCTAACTGGGCTTGTAAGAACCATTATTTTGCTCATTTAGGTGACAAAAGAGATGCAACAAATTGGTGACTCGACTGGGGAAAGGTATCAATTTCCTACCCCATTTGGGTTATTTTAGCTCTTCGTTTTGTTTCTTTAACTTGCAAGGATCATAACCGGCCCAAGCCAACCTATAAAAATCTAATTTCAAAGCTGAGTAGAGGGAATTTCATCCCAAATTTTCCTCACAGCTGTGTAATAGAGATTGTGCGCATGTTTTAACCCATAGACACATCTTCAACGCTCGTGCACCAAAACCACTATATCTCTTATCTCCCTTTGCGCACCTCCGCCCATAAATCACTTTCAGTTCACGCATTGGTGCTTAGAGTGCCTCTGTCTATTTTGAGACCCACGTACCTGTGCAGAAAAACACACATTGTAATCTTTTTGTGATCTGTGGAGGGTCCATAGCTTTCTTAAAATTGATTCCATGCATATTTTAATTTTCACCACACTTCTATTCCCTCTCCATATAAAGGGATTATTCAAAATGTAGGAACTTAGGGGTTAAAATCATTATTTTCCTCTTTTTGTTTTTCATTTTTCCACATGGATGGCTTGTTTTAACTAAAGTTAAGTTGGAATTGTTCTACATCACATATAAAACTTGCATTGGGACCAGAAATTGGATATCAATCATTGAGTATGCTCTTCTCTCGTGCCCCAAAGCGATCTTGAGAATCAAAAAGAGGTTGAAGGAAAATTTCATCTCCTTTAAAAAATAAAAAATCTTTAGGAGAGGACAACAGCCCCCTTGGGACTCCTCTTAGTTTATTTTCAAACACATCTTAAGATTGTAATGGGCCCATACATTCCCACATGCTACAAAGATAGGATAGTGTTGAAATTTACTTTCTTAGATTAAATCACTAGGTAAGTTTTAAGGTTTTGTGATGGGCCCATACATGCCCACATGTCCACAATCTAGGATAGTTTCAAAGCTTTCTTAGATTAAATCACATTAGGGATTTAAAGGAATAGCAAGGACCAAGTGAAGTCCACATGTAGCAAGGCGACACCTAAATTATTAAAATTGGCACACTTTCACTAGTTCACACACAAAGTCACTACTCAGTCACATAGTTTTCATCTCGAAACATGGAGGTTGAAGGTTCCTCCAAAGGGATTCTAAAACACCCAACCCTTTTCTTGACGAAACTATCTACTCCCACTTAACTTCAAAGAGATTGTCTCACACCCCCAATATCTCAAACAACCACACCTAAAATATTTCTAAAAACTCACTAAGTTTTCCTCCACAGGAGGTGCCAAAAGAAGTTTTTTAGTCTAGGTAGGATTTCGGGGATAGGTATCCAAATAACTCCCCGTTATCTAGTTCTCACATCTTCAAACAATAGAAGTTGTCAAATAGGGAACTTTAAATCCTCCAAGTCAAGTGTTCCTAACACCATAAGACAGGGAGATACCCATGAAGGGTTGAAGGCCGAGTTCGAGTTGTTCTATGCGTGCCCCCTTGAGGCACCCACATCTTGGACGGGATCCAACCCGTGACCCATTTATTATGCCGAAAATCTAAATTCTTCACTTTGACCGAGGTACCTAGTGACCAAATTTTAGGACATCTACCCAGGTGGCAATTGTGGGCTGCAATTTCACCTTGATCGGATTTTGTGTGGCTATTGGGAAATATCGCCAGCTCTTTCAGGATATGCACCCTCTACGCCTCATTATAACTGATTACTTCATCCTTCACTTGTTCCTATTTCGGTGGCTTCACACCCCATTGTTGAGTGTTATTGGAAGGTCCCGTTCTATTTGAGGGGAAGGACATTACATCTTTTAGGACACAAGCATTTGTTTTCATTGTTCTCCCACACGGACAAAATCCACCTACCCACATATATGCTTCTTTATCAATTGATTTATGTATTCTGTTCTTGTGATTACATACGATTGTGAGATATATTGCGAAGGTCCAAGTTATACAAAGTCTCTTGTTCATTAATTGCTCCCATCACCATTTTCACACATCCACCTTGCTAGTCGGACATCATAGGGGACCCACAAAATCCTTGTCATTCTAGATGCTTGCTAAATCTCCCTCCCAGTCTAGGGGGAGTTCCTAGTATTTCAAACTCATCAGCCATACTTTCCCAAACCCCTGTGAGTGTTACTGTCTTGGGATCAACTTTGCTTGGTTCCACTTTGCTTGTGTCCAATTCCCAAGGTCAAACATCCCCACACTCTCCTTTACATGGAAGCGGGGGGGGGGAAATTCTTCCCAAGGGGGAAGTACAAACCCACCTAGTCCCCTTCAAGGGTCAGGTACACAGAACACTCACACAATGGCCAGAACTAATCCTCCGCCAGCACCTCAGATGCCATACTTGGCTTTCCTCAACATACCAGATCTGACTAAAATCACTAATGATCCTATATTGCACAACTCCACATGGCCTGCAATGCCTACCAAACTACCTTCAGACATCCCCAAGTTTGAAGGAAAACCGAGAGATCATCCTGCCAACCATATCATGACCTTTCACTTATGGTGCTCTTCAAACAAAATCTCGTACGATTCTGTGTGATTAAGGTTATTTCAATGTACACTCACTGGCCCATTAGCTAAGTGGTACGTAGAAGAAAAATCTAGATCACATGTGACCTTTGAGTCCCTCGCCAAAGCTTTCTTGACCTTCTTTCAACTACAAATTCATCATGACAATGGCCTCGAACTACTCTCAGAATTTAAACAAACCTCCACCATGCACATCACTGACCACATTCACGAATGTCGTCGGTGACGTAGTCTCTGCAAAGATGAAGCTACTCCACAACAATGTCTCAATTGGTTCCTTAAATCACTTGTTTCCCTCCTTGCCAAAGATGTCACCTCCACCTTCCCCCAGTCTAAAGAAGAAGCCATTATCAAGGCCCAAAAGTTTGAACTCATTTATTCACAGTCGAGATACTTATATACGGTACTACTTGATGTCTCGAGACCCGTGCCATTCAACTAGGAGAACCCTGGGATACATCACTCCATGGATGGATCGATTGGTACCACAACACACCACAATCCATACCCCCCACAACCCACTATGTATGGTACACCTCCATATCCACCAGAATATGGAGGAAATCCTTACTACCCCCCTCCCAATTACCAACAATCATATCCTGGTTTTCCCCCTCAGTCATTGGGGGCACCCCCACTAGTACCCATGCCGTATCTAGTCTCTCAATCCAGTACAGGTCCACCCCCAACCCATGGATATAACCCTAGTAGTAGTGGAAGTACCTCTACTTCTTATATGTCATATGGATCCTATCCACAAAACAATCCATATTTTCCATTTCCTAGTCCTCCCCAGCTGGTTAATCCTCCACCGGGACAACCACATGTTGACATCAACTTTGTTCATCCATTTACCATTCAACAGGTTCATACATTTGAACAGTTGAATACAACCAATATGACTCATAAGAAGAAAAGAAGAAACTGAAACAATGATAATCTAGGACCAGGCGGGAATGACCCCCACAACCATTCCATTGGGGGCAACCAATACCAAGACCCCCAAGGGGGCACCTATAACAATATACCACGACAAGGGAAGAACAAAAATATTTGAACTAACTTCTCTTGTGCTATATGAGGCGAGTATGGGCATTATACTCATCATTTCTCTGAAATTCTTGATCTCCGACGGATGAGGGCATCCATGAACTCATAGAGCCCTCCAACACCATCTGCCCCTCAGCTGGCCGCAAAACAATGTTTGCAACCACTGCCTCCAACTATTTTTCAAAACCCTATTCCATAGCAAGGTGTGATGAACACCCAACAAGTGATAAATGCTACCCCACCACAAATGAGGAAATATCCACACCCGGGTGCCACTCAACCTGAGAATTTGGTTGATTGCAGTGTCTTCCTCACGAGGGAAGAAATTCTTCTGCAAACCCACAATTGTCAATATGGTATGCCTCCTAAATCATTCCCAACCACGTCAGAAACACTGCCAACTACTACAATACAACCATTGATGACTCCACATCCTCATGCGGAACCCATTCCTCGCATACCACGTATGCATTTACGACGGAATGTGCATAACCCTCATGCTACGGTTGCTCATAATTATAGTCTAGTTGATGACTTAGCCAAGTCTCCCATAGCCATGTTGGAGGACCTCCAAACCTTTCCATCATAGTGAAAATCCTTGCTTTTTTCCTTGGGGGTAGTTGACACAAATGACACATAGCTGATCACATTTGATTCAGATAACGAAGAACCATGTTTTCCCGCCCAAGTAGCCTTCCAGATACTAGTTAATATCTGGAACACCACAGTTTATCGGTGTATCATCGATGAAGGTGAAACCACCTGCATCATGTCTAAACATGTGTGGAATAAAATTGGCTCCCTTGAGCTACTACCCTCTACCATCCCCCTTCAAGATTATGACGGTCGACCAACATCTTCCGCAGGGATTTGTCAAAATGTCCCCATAGAACTTGGGGGAAAACCCATCCTCAATGACATTGAAGTTATCGATGCCCATCTTGATTACAATATCTTGTTCGGATGCAACTACATGTATGCTATGAAGGCGGTCGCCTCTTTTGTTTTTCGTACAATGATGTTCCCCCATAATGGGAAGATCGTCACCATCGACCAACTTACACATTACGAGCCTAACCATTCCACCAACATCAATAATATCCTTCCCCTTGTTCATGTTATCTCAATTGATTTTCTAGTTGCCAACATTGGCACTAGATTATTCCAAGACCATGTTGGGCACTTATCAGGGAGCACCATCGTTCCTAAACCCATCTTTTTCAACACAAGTGTGTGTAGTTTCCTCTAAAGGAACAGACATCGGAGACAAGACTCCTATCACTGAGTCCCCTCCCAATATCAACGTTCCACCAGTTGAAGAAATATTACCTCAGTAGTTCCCTGAGAGCGCCACCGCACCACTTATCACAGATATCCCCCCCCTCTAGGGGAAAGTCCCAGTTTGGGAGACAGTCCCTCAGGCCATTACCAAAATTCCCTTTTTCTACCCGCCACCTGGAATCGAAGCATTCTAGGTAGCCACAACTCTTAACCTTCTGAACATGGTACTCACCATCCCTGTATGGTATCTACATCCACCCAGGATGGTTCCTCAACCATCCCTTCTTGAGTAAGAGGGAATCCCAATGCAGATCCCAGTACTAACTCTGACCACGACACCCTCACCCCCAATAACCAGCACCACTACTATGGCTAGGGGCAGACGGAAGAAGAAATATACCATTTCTCCACTACCTACCCAATTTCAACTCCCTCGTGCCTTATGTGAAATAAAAGGACACCCCACTCACATATGTCCTTCTCTTCCTGAGCTACGTAGTTTTATCCAGCCTCCTCAAGCACCCCTTTTTCTTTCCACTCCACCAAATACGTCCCACACTACTATGGAGTCATCAACCACACGAAAACAAAATATACGAACCAATTTCACCTGCACCATATGCGTAGTATATGGGAATTACACTCATCATTGCCCATCTATCCCATACATCTGCCACACATTAGCCGCGAAACACCACACATATCTGCCTATGCTTCCTCCGACACTCCATACCAATGCTCCTGTGAATGTAATTCATTATACTTCTTCATCAATCCTCGAGCAAAGGGGAGGTACATGTCCTCCCACCAAACTATCGCCCGATTACCCATAGTGTCAGTGCAACTGGGATGGCATTATGGGCCCACCCTCCATATCTAATCCCTTTTCCCCATTTTCATTTTTTGGTACAAGAGCCCATAAGATTCATTTTTCGAACCATTTTCGGCCACTTACACAGTCATTTTCCTCAGGTGATCATTTTCACTTTTCCCCCACGGAGCATCCTTCCATGACACACTTAGGTATGCCTGCTCATGTTCAAAATTATCAAATAACTGTTATATGTTCTTTATTTTCAGATATTTTTCACGTCAGGTATTTGGTTTTCATGTGTGCGGGTACTTGATCATTACAAATCAGCAGTATCCTTCTAGGTATATTATCGACAAACATGAAAAGTCTTGGTTAGTGCAGTTGGCTACAGGAACCAAGAGGAAAGTCATTGAGTTGGTTAAGTCCTGTCCGATGGACATGAAGGGATTGAGCATGAAGGCTGAATTGAATATTCTTTCGTTAGGCTCTTATGAATGTTTAATTTGGATGGACTGGTTGGACCAGCACCATGCCCTCCTGGACTATCATAACAAGGAATTTACATGCCTGGATGAGGAGGGGAATTGAAAAACAATGCAAGGAATTCCTAGAGTTGTTACTGTTAGAGAAATATTAGCAATGAAGCTGAATAAGTGCTACAGAAAAGGCTATCAATTATTTGTAGCCCATGTCGGGGAAATGCCTAAGGATAAGGTGTCAAGTATTGAGGATCATGCGGTACTAACAGAGTTTGAAGATGTATTTCAGGAGGTACCCAGACTACCTCCGAAGAGAGATATCGATTTCTCTATAAATTTGATGCCTGGAGCAGCTCCAGTATCGAAAGATCCTTATAGAATGAGTACACCAGAGCTGAAAGAGTTGCAATTGCAGCTTGAAGATATTCTAAAGAAGGGGTACATTCACCCAAGAATGTCACCTTGGGGTGCCCCGATCCTATTCATGAAGAATAAATATGGGATAGTGAGGTTGTGCATTGATTTCAAACAGTTGAACAAAGTAACTATCAAGAACAAATATCCTCTGCCGAGGATCGACGATCTTTTCGATCAGTTGAAAGGTGCGAAAATATTTTCAAATATATATCTCAGATCAGGATATCACCAGGTAAGAATAAAGGATGAAGACATCAACAAGACCGCCTTTAGAACAAGGTATGGTCATTACGAGTTCACAGTGGTTCCATTTGGACTGTCCAATGCACCTGTTGTTTTGATGTTCTTGATGAATGGTGTATTCAGGGACTATCTAGAGAAGTTTTTCATAGTCTTCCTGGATGACATTTTGGTGTATTCCAAGTCAGAGGAAGAGCATGAAAAACACCTAAGGATGGTGCTGCAAGTGTTGAGAGCACACCAGCTATATGCCAAGTTGAGAAAATGCTCATTTTATCAAAGGCAGATCCATTACTTGGGGCACATTATTTCATAAGAAGGGATCGTCGTGGATCCTAAGAAGGTTGAGGCCATCGGAGAATGGTCAGTGCCAAGGAATGTGGAAGAATTTAGATCCTTTATGGGTCTAGTGGGCTATTATAGAAGGTTTATCGCAGGGTTCTCAAAGATAGCTCACCCTATCACTTCCTTGCAAAGAAAGGAGAAAAAGTTTTAGTGGGCTGAAGAGTGTGAGAAAATTTTCCAGCGATTGAAGTAGTTGTTAACCAGTGCTCCAATCTTGAGGATTGCAGATCCAAATGTGGATTTCATAGTATGCACTAATGCATGAAAAGAAGGGTTAGGAGGTGTTCTCAGTCATAATGGATTTGTAATCTCTTATGAGTCCAGGAAGTTGAAAGAGCATGAAAAGAATTATGCCACTCACGATTTGGAATTGGCAGCAATCGTTCATGCTCTGAGGAAATGGAGACATTACCTCATGGGAAGGAGATTTGAATTGAGAATAGACCACAACATTCTGAAATATTTGTTTGATCAGCCAACCTTAAATTCTATAGAAAGTAGGTGGCTGGAATTTTTGTGTGATTACGACTTTGAGATCAAGCATATCAAAGGAAAGGAGAATAAAGTGGCTGATGCACTCAGCAAGAGGGTGCACGAATTACATGCTACAACCATTAGCATTTATCAGACTGATATTAAAAGAATAATTATGGAGGCTACAAATGTAGATCTACAGTACAAAGAATTGGTAGCCAAGCTAGAGAAGGGTAAGATGCCACAGAAGATGGAAATTTATAAATTAGAAATAAATGGAATATTGTTGTACAAGAACATAATTTTTGTACCCAATGTCCAGTGCTTGAAACAAATGATTTTGTAGAAGATGCATAATGTGCATTATGCAGGGCACCTTGGATATCAGAAAATAGTAGCAACAATCAAGAGACATTACTTTTGGCTGGGTATGAAGACAGAGATCACTAAATACATCACCAGATGTATGGAGTTCCAGAAAGTTAAAGCTGAGCTTGGGCACCCAGCAGGGTTGCTGCAACCTTTACCCATTCCTAAGTGGAAGTGGGAAGTAGTGACAATGGATTTTATTACAGGATTGCCCAGAACAACCAAACTGCATGATTCGATCATGGTGGTGGTGGACAAGCTTACAAAATATGCCCATTTTATTCCACTTAAAACTACTCACAAGACAACAAATGTTGCTGATATTTTCGTGAAGGAAGTGGCACAATTGCACGAATGTCCTAAAACAATTGTGTCTGGTAGAGACCCAAAATTCACCTCGAATTTTTGGAAAGGATTGTTCAAAGGATTCAGAACAAATCTGAACTTTAGTACATCTTATCATGTTGAGTCTGATGGACAGACAGAGAGGGTGAACAGAGTAATAAAAGACATACTGAGAATGTATGTGATGGACAAACCATCAAGATGGGTAGACTACCTGCACTTGGTAAAATTCTCCTACAACAATGGGTATCATGCATCATTGAAGATGTTCCCATTTGAAGCACTTTATGGAAGAAAGTGCAATACTCTAGTGAGCTGGGATAATCCAACTGATAGAGAAGTAGTTGGGTCAGAGTTGCTCAAGGAGATGGAGGACCAAATGATAAAAATTAAGAAGAATTTGAAAGCTGCCCAGGACAGGCAGAAAATTTATGCTGATAAGAACAAAACCCACAGAGAGTTTAAAGTGGGTGATCATGTTTTCCTGAAAGTGAAAGCTAATAGGAGTTCCCTGAAGCTGGGAAGTTGCTCCAAGTTAGCAGCTAGATTTTGTGGGCCATTTGAAATCCTGGAAAGGATTGGGTTGGTTGCATATATGCTTGCATTAACTACATATATGACTGTACATAATGTGTTTCATGTTTCATTGCTTAAGAAATATATACCATATGCTAATCATGTTATTGATTGGAATGTGATTCAGGTGGAACAAGAATGTGTCCTGCAAGTCCATCCTGTGCGCATATTGGTCAGGAAAAACAAACAGCTCCAGAATCGAGTTGTAGGGTTGTAAAGGTCCAGTGGACCTGGTACAATCCTGAGGATGTGACATGGGAGAATGAAGATGTTATGTGGGCAGAGTACCCGCATCTTTTTGAAAATTTTGAAAATCTTGCAGATGCAGTGTAAAGTTGCACTAAGGAAAGTGCAAAAATAAGGGAATGGGATTGTAATCTCCCCAAGGCCGAGAGCTGTTGTAAATCATGTCTATGAAGTATAAATCTTGCATTATGAATTGTAATTATGTTTTATAGGCTAGTGAGCCAAGTTTATATAAGTTGGTGGGCTTATGTGTTATTAGGCCAGAGAGCCTAAGTGTTAAGGTCGGGAGCCTGCTTTTGTATATGTAATCATGCAGAACATTAATAAGAATATAAACACCACTGCATGTAGACTGACCATGATGAATGAGTGATGGGGGACTAAGCTTCCATAGAGTGGGTAAGGGATTGGGGGGCTGGAAGGTTGGAAAGAGAGGCTAAGTGTTGAGCCTAGGGTCTTAAGTCCTTGGGAATAATAATTTAATATTATTCCAAAAGCCATGTGAAATATATACTTTTATCCTAAGTTCCTGGAAAAAGGAACGCATGCTGATGGAGTGCATGCAGCTTCATGGGTGACATGTGTCGACTCAGGCACATGTAGTTAAAAAGTGCAAAAGTCAGCCATGGAGGGGGTTGGTCATTCTATCATCCTCCGCCAGAGTTCCTGTGATGCCTGTCGGAACCTGTTTTGCCTCTGCATGTGAATCTGTATTGTTTTCCTGGTCACACACTCTGAAACCCATTGGAAAACCAACGGGCTAATCTGCGTCTCCGGAAAGTCCGAGTATTCCATATTTTTCTGATCCATATGGTTTCGTGATTGTGGGTTGTTTTGACCACGTAGTTCATTCATGAGTCATTCTGTGTCTTCTGAGGAACCTAACACCTGGTTAATCACCCTATCCATGCCATGTTTTAGGGTGGGTTGTTGATGTCTGTGGTGCCATGTCCATCTATGGTTGTTGCTTTCATCCCTGTGTGAACGTATGTTGAACCATTTTTGTTGTCCTCCTTGTGTTGGAACAGAGTTGAAGAGGAAAGTTGTCATGCCTGTGAGCAGCTCTCTCCAGGTGAGAGAGTTTGCTGGGAAGTGGTTTTCTTCTAGAGAGAGTCCAACACCAGCTACGGAGCTTTGAGAATTATTGATCCAACTTGTTTCTGAGACCCAGAGAGGGAGGTGAAGAACTAATGGACTGTGCTTGTGAAGGTGTATACTCCCGGGTGGAACAGGCATGTGGGGAATGAGAGTCTGTGAGTAGTGGGCATAAGAAGGCTCCTGGAGAGAATCCTTTCGGTTGCTCTGTGTAGTTTTCCCTGTAACCTCAGCCTAGACTAGGATTCCTTGCCTAGGGTGGATCTTAGTCCCAGCTCATGGGTGACCCACTACTGAGCATGATGAGTAGTGTGGTCTAGAGCTGGGAGGTTCATGGAAGGCCTGCACATGGTTGGTGGAATTACCATGGTTTCAAAGATAAGTATCATATTATGCTTAATATTATGTTTTGGATGCCTGTGATGCTTATATGTATCATGTATTCTATTGTGCATCTGAATTATTGTTAATGCCAGGGATTATTTATTTTATCAGTAATCTTGTGCTTACTCTGAGTTAAATGTGTTTAATATGACTTAAATGCATGTTATTAATTAAGTAGGAGAATCATGTTGTTCCTCATAGTATCATTTTCCCGACCAAGTGGGATGTAACGGCCGGGGAGTGTTACAAGAGGTGCCAAAATAAATTTTTTAGTCTAGGTACGATTTCGTGGATAGGCATCCAAATAACTCTCTATTATTTGGTTCTGACATTTTCAAACAATAGAAGTTGTTAAATAGGGAACGTTAAATCCTCCAAGTCAAGTGTTCCTAACACCATAAGGCAGAGAGATACCCGTGAAGGGTTGAAGGATGAGGTTCGGTTGTTCTGTGCATCCCCACTTGAGGCACCTACCTCTTGGATGGGATCCATCCTGTGACCCATTTCTTAGGCTGAAAATCTAAATGTCGCACTTTGACTGAGGTACCTAGTGACCAAATTTTAGGACATATACCCATGTGGCAATTGTGGGCTACAATTGCACCTTGATCAGATTTTGTGTGGCTATTGGGAAATATTGCCAGATCTTTCAGGATATGCACCCTCTACCCCTCATTATAATTGATTACTTCATCCTTCACTAGTTCCTCTTCCAGTGGCTTCAGACCCCACTGTTGAGTGTTATTAGAAGGTCCAATTTTGTTTGAGAGGAAGGACGTTACGTCTTTTAGGACACAAGTATTTTTTTTCTTTATTCTCCCATGTGGACAAAATCTACCTACCCACATATATGCTTCTTTATCAATTGATTTATGTATGTTGTTCTTGTGATTACATATGATTGTGAGATATATTGTGAAGGTCCAAGTTGTACAAAGTCTCTTGTTCATTAATTTCTCTCATCACCATTTGCACACATCCACCTTGCTAGTCAGACATCATAGGGGACCCACAGAATCCCTGTCATTTCAAACGCTTGCTAAATCTCCCTCCGATTCTAGGGGGAGTTCCTAATCTTGCCAACTCATCGACCATACTTTCCCACACCTCTATGAGTGCTACTGTCTTGGGATCAACTTTTCTTGGTTCCACTTTGCTTGGGTCCACTTGCCAAGGTAAAACATCCCCACACTCTCCTTTACACAGAAGCGGGGGGGCAACTTCTTCCCAAGGGGGATGTACAAACCTACCTAGTCCCCTTCAAGGTTTAGGTATATAGAACACTCACACCATGGCCGGAACTAATCCTCTGCCACCACATAAGATGCCATACTTGGATTCCCTCAACATACCAAATCTGAATAAACTCACCAATGATCCTATATTTCACAACCCCACATGGCCTGCAATGCCTACCAAACTACCTTCAGACATCCCCAAGTTTGAAGGAAAACTGGGAGATGATCCCACCAACCATATCATGACCTTTTAGTTATGGTGCTCTTTAAACAACATCACATACGATTCCGGCCGATTAAGGTTATTTCAACGTACACTCACTGGCCCATCAAGTAAGTGGTATGTAGAAGAAAAATCTGGATCCCATGTGACCTTTGAGTCCCTGGCCAAAGCTTTCTTGACCTTATTTAAACTACCAATTCTTCATGACAATGGCCTTGAAATACTCTCAGAATTAAAAAAAACCTCCACCATGCACATCGCTGACCACATTCATGAATGACATCGACGACGTAGTCTCTCCAAAGCTGAAGCTACTCCACAACAATGTCTCAATTGGTTCCTAAAATCACTTGTTTCCCTCCTTGCCAAAGATGTGTCTGCCACCTTCCCCTAGTCTGAAGAAGAAGCCATTAGCAAGGCCCAATAGTTCAAACTCATTTATTCACAGTCAGGATACTTATATACAGTACTACCTGATGCCCCAAGACCCGTGCCATTCGGCTAGGACAAACCTGGGATGTCTCACTCTGCAGATGGATTTATTGGTACCACAACAGACCACAATACATACCCCCAACAACCCACTATGTATGGTACACCTCCATATCCACCAGCATATGGAGGAAATCCTTACTACCCCCCTCCCCTTTACCAACAATCATATCCTGTTGTTCTCACTTAGTCATTAAGGGCACCCCTACCGGTACCCATGCCGTATACGGTCTCTCAATCTAGTACAGGTCCACCCCCAACCCCTGGATATAACCTTAGAAGTAGTGGAAGTACCTCTACTTCATATATTCCATATGGATCCTATCCACAGAACAATCCATATTTTCCATTTCCTAGACCTCCCCAGTCGGTCAATCCTCCACCGAGACAACCACATGCCGACGTCAACTTTGTTCATCCATTTACCATTCAACAGTTGAATACGACCAATCTCACTCATAATCAGAAAGGTAGAAACCAAAACAATGAAAATCTAGGACCAGGAGGGAATGACCCCCACAACCATCCCATTGGGGGAAACCAATACCAAGATCCCGAAGGGGGCACCAATAAAAATATACCACGACAAGGGAAGAAAAAAAATCTTCGAACTAACTTCTCTTGTGATATATGTGGTGAGTATGGACATTATATTCATCATTGCCCATAAATTTCTGATCTCCAACAGATGAGGGAATCCATGAACTCATAAGGCCCTCCGACACCATCTGCCCCTAAGCAAGCCCCACAACAGTATTTACAACCACTGCCTCCAAATATTTTTCAAAACCCCATTCCATACCAAGGTGTGATGAACACCCAACAAGTGATCAACCCTACCCCACCACAAATGGGGAAATATCCAAACCTGGGTGCCACTCAACCTAAAAATTCAGTTGATCGCAGTGTCCTCCTCACCAGCGAAGAAATTCTTCTGCAAACCCTCAACCATCAATATGGTATGCCTTTATGAAGGAATGTGCATAACCCTCATGCTAGGGCTGCTCATAATTATAGTCTATTTGATGACTTAGCCCAGTCTTCCACAACCATGTCTGTGTTGGGGGTCCTACAAACCTATCCATCACATCAAAAATCCTTTCTTTCTACCTTGGGGGCAGTCGACACAACTGACACACAACTGATCACATTTGATTCAGATAACGGAGAACCATGTCTTCCCACCCAAGTAGCCTTCCAGATACCAGTTAAGATCTGGAACACCATAGGTTATCAGTGTATCATCGAGGAAGGTGCATCCACCTGCATCATATCTAAACACATATGGCAGAAAATTGGCTCCCCTGAGCTAGTAATCTCTACCATCATCCTTTGAGCTAATGACGGTCAACCAACATCTTCCGCAGGGATTTGTAAAAATGTCCCCATAGAAATTGGGGGAAAAACCATCCTCATTGACATTGAATTTATTGATGCCCATCTTGATTATAATATCTTGTTCAGATGAAACTACATGTATGTTATGAAGGAGGTTTCCTCTTCTGTGTTTCGTACGATGATGTTCCCCCATAATGGGAATATCATCACCATTGACCAACTTACGCATTACGAGCCTAACCATTCCACCAACATCGATAACATCCTCCCCCTTGTTGTGCTAGCTCAAATGATTTTCCAGTTGCCAACATTGGCTCTTGATTATTCCAAGACTCATCCATGTTGGGCACTTCTCAGGGAGCACCACCGTTCCTAAACCCATATTTTTCAGCACAAGTGTGTGTAGTTTCCTCTAAAGGAACATACATCGGAGACAAGACTCCTATCACTGAGTCCCTCCCCATATCAAAGTTCCACCAGTTGAAGAAATACTACCTCAAGAGTTCCCTGAGAGCACCACCGCACCACTTATCATAGATCTCCCCCCCCTCTAGGGGAGAGTCCTGGTTTGGGAGATAGTCCCCTAAGCCATTAACAAAATTCCCTTTTTCTACCCCCCACCTGGAGTCGAAGCATTCTAGGTAGTCGCAACTCTTACCCTTCTGAACATGGTACTCAGCATCCCTGTATGGTATCTACATCCACCTAGGATGGTTCCTCAACCATCCCTCCCTCAGTTAGAGGGAATCTCGATGCAGATCCCAGTACTAACTCTGACCACGCCACCCTCACCCCAAATCACCAGCACCACTACTACGGCTCGAGGCAGACGGAAGAAGAAAGAGCCCATCGCTCTACTACATCCTTGATTTCATCTCTCTCGCACCTTATGTGAAATAAAAGGACACCCCACTCGCATACGTTCTTCTCTTCCTGAGCTATGCAGTTTTATCCAACCTCCTCAAGCACCCATTTTTATTGCCACTCCACCAAGTACATCCCACACTACTATGGAGTCATCAACCACACACAAACAAAATATACGAACCAATTTAGCATATGCCATATGCGTAGAATATGGGCATTACACTCATCATTGCCCATCTATCCCATACATCTGCCACACATTAGTCATGAAACGCCACACATATGTGCCTGCCCTTCCTTCAACACTCCATACCAATGCTCTTGTGAATGTAATTCATTATACCTCTTCATCAATCCTCGAGCAAAGGGGAGGTACATGTCCTACCACCAAACTACTACCTGCGCCCATAATGTCAGTGCAACTGAGATGGCATTATGGGCCCACCATCCATATCTAAGCCCTTTTCTCCATTTTCATTTTTTGGTACAGGAGCCCATAAGATTCATTTTTCGAACCATTTTCGGCCACTTTTACAGATCATTTCCTCGGGTGATCATTTTCACTTTTCCCTGTCAGAGCATCTTTCCATGACACACTCAGGTATGACTGCTCATGTTCAAAATTATCAAATAACTATTATATGTTCTTTATTTTCAGATATTGTTCACGTCGGGTATTTGGTGTTCATGTGTGCAGGTACTTGATCATTACACATCAACGGTATCATTCTAGGTATATTATCGACACTGGCATGTAGTCATTCCCTTTGAATATCAAAATGCATCTCCCAGTCACACCCTCCGACATTTTCCTTTAGGGTCCCTATATCCAGCTCTATAGTAATGTCACCTTTATTGCATTTTGGTACTATCACCTGGTAGCACTCTCCCCCATATGATTTGTCCCATTCATAGTCATCTTTGGCACCTTGACACTCATGTTTTTTTCACCCTTGAGGGATGGGAATCCCGATAGTCTTACGCATTTTCAAGAATGAGACACATACTCCTTTTCCTCATTTTTCTATCTTTCCCAATGGAATCCCAGGTTATCTCATCATGGTTCTATTTTGACTGCACCTCTGCAGTATCATTAACCATCCATTTCATCCACAGTCAATTTTCCCATCTGCAGATTTTCCTCCATTCATTTACCTCATAAAGAAACCCACCTATGGGGCCCCCACCCTCCACCTATTCTCCACGCAACTTGCGCCTTCATAGGCCAAGCCATATTTTAATAGGGCACCCATTTTTGTATCTGTACACTCATCCCAAATTATTCTTTATTCATTTGGTAATTGTAAAAAGCCTTTGTTTCCAACATTTACATAGCTTTTTGTCATCGCCCTTTGCCACCTTCTTTTCCTGGAACAGAAACCCATGTCTCCCTTGGTTGGGGAATTCATGATATTCTACTCCTATTGACATCATCCATAAACCCCGAGTATCCCACCATCCATGTACCCATGATCTCTTAGTTTGTCTACTTTGTCATGCCTCTGGCATAATTTAACCCACATCTAGTCGTCCCCCTAACACTAGATCCAGTTTCACGGTTGCTGCAACTCATACTTTACATCTCTCCCCAAACAACGACAGTATTGAGTTTCACTACTCTTAGACTTCATCCATGTTACTCATCAGTTCCTAATTTTATCCAAGTGGATTCCGTGAAGCCCTCGGCTTCGCCATGTCGCGTCTCCCTTTTTGTCGACATCAACACGGTTTCCCAGAATGGCGACCATATATTGACTCTCATTACCTTTACAATAAGGAGTCTCAGATGACATAGGGAAAACCACCATTGTTCTTTGTTGTCGTTGACCCCCTTAACATTATACTTCAACACTATTTCATGTTACAATGGGTCTTACTTTGCGACTATTGCATTTATTTTATCTTAGCTGAAGACTGACGCAAACGCGCCACCCAGGGCACGTCCGCTCCCTCAAGACCTTCTCTTCCTTCAGCCCGAAGATCTGAAATGCTCTTCAAATCCCTTATCGAGACTTTCCTACACCCACAGAACTCTCCTTATGATCTCCCTTTGTTCTATCGGGAAATTGGAACTCGTGTGATTGCGAGTCTCGTGGTCACGAATTCTTATCTCTTTGAATCCCCGAAACCCAATGGGTAATGACCAATGCTTTGTTGTTCCTATCGGGAATTTCCTCATTGGGAAATCGACACTTGCACTGTCGTGATCCACTGCCCTCATGGATCCCCAACTCTTGATCTCCTATGGTATCTCTCTCCACTCCTTAGCTCCCTCCAGATAACTCCGTTCTCATGCGATCTGTTAGTCCACGAGACCACGGTCCTTTTCCCTAGCAGAGTTTTGGAATTCACGAAATTGGAGTGTATAGAACTTACGCTCTCGGGATCTCCGATTCTCCAATCCCCGATGCCACTTGGCATTGAATCCTGCGAGGGTTGACCTTCTAACACCTGTTCTCCACTACATCCTTAACCCCGTCAGGAAATCACGTATCGAGATATCGCGATTCCCGTTGTCATGTGCATGGTACTTTCAATTCCCCGATCCCTGACTCTGCGGGATCTCCTGCCATGTGTCCTTGCTGATGGATGGTACTGAGCACCCGTTGGAATATCGTGGATCGCGATTCCCTGATGCAACGATTTTACACTTCTGAAATTCCCGATGGGTAAAATCCCGACTCCTGTCCTAATGTCTAATGCGTGTCCTGCCGAGATCAAGGACTAGGATCCTTTCTCGGGATTTCGTGACTTACAAAGTCTCTATTCTCTTGACCTTCAAAACCCCGATGACTCTGATATCTCGATGACTCTTCCGGGACTCCTCCTCTGCCTCTGGGCTTAAACCCTACGCAAATTTCCTGAGATCTAACGACTGATGGGTATTATAACCCTAAATTGCACCATCCATGCTTACCTGGCATCAGGCCAACTCATTGCCCTTCATTGCCAAAACCATGTTGAACAGACTCTTCAAAACTTCCTAAATCAAGTAACCAGTTCCCTAACCTAGCACTGGGCGTGTTGGAACGCTAGCAGGCCTTATACTGCACGCGTTGGAATGCGGGTTGGCCTACTACAACACGCGTTTACCTAACAAAGAAAAAAATTAGGAAAGTTTCCGCCGGGATGAAAAGATTTGGGTTAGATAACTGGAACTCCCAGCGATGCATGGCCGAGAGTTCATCTAAAACCCTAGCTCATTCTAGCCTATAAAAGAAGGGGTAGGGGTACTATTCAAAGAGAGGAAAATCATAGCAAAGAAACTCTACCCAATTGTCGAATCCGTTTTGTCCCAACCCTTTAGCCTTCCCTCAAGCTTTAGGAGAATTCAAGTAAAGCAGTTGGAGGACAAAGAAGAGGAAGAGCCCAGGATCAGGATTGAGGAACGGTGGCCGGTCTCTATAATCATTGTAAGTTGGTTCATATTGAGATTAATAAAAAGATACTTTTCCCGTCCCAAATACACGAGTTTTATATGTTTTATTTGATTTATGTTTAATCTCTAACCCTCTAGTAGAACAATAGCATGCATGCGTAGTTTTGTCTTGATTGCAGGATCGCGTTTTTTGGAAGGAACAACAGAAGCAAGGAGATAAAGCTCAATGGAGGATCTACACCAACCGTCGATAAAAAAGTTAGTTGGTTCTTCCCTTGTTTGCTTGTGAAAAAGGGTTTTAGGTTGGGGTAGAAGGTTAAAGGTTATTTCTGAAGGGTCATGATTTGCATGCAAGTTTAAGCCCTAGCTTGTTAGTCCATAGGGTAGAATAACCCCACAACAGAATTGGCGACTCCACTGGGGATATTTACTCTTAGGGTTTCCCGAATTCAGTTAAAGGTTCTTTGGTAGTTCAAAGAAGTTGAGTTTTCTGTTTCTTTGTTGTTTTTGTTTTTTGTTAGGTCAAAGATAGCAGGGAACCTGGTTATCAATACCAGTTTTTCCTTGACTGTCGCTTGACATTTATTCTCGGGACACACAGAGGTACACGCGGCCTGCAGAAGGCCTGCACGTGTGTAACCCGCGCCCTAACCTTCTACAGCCCGCGTTTGAACGCTTGTTGTAGTGGTTTCAGTAGCGTCTAGAGCCCATGAAGCTTAAGAGGCAGTCCCCTCTTCCCTGTCAGGAGTTTACCTTCTCAGGGGGCTTTCTGGATCTTGTCTGGATCTTGATTGATTTACTATTTTGCTTTCAGTCTGCCTCATTGTGTTGGTTATTTTTTGCATTTATTTTCTTTTTGCAAATTTTTATTTTCTATTGAAGTAGAAGCATCCAAGCCTTTCAGAGACCCTGGTTGTCAATACCAAAGGCCTCTTTAAGGTCTGGACTGCCTGTGTTTGATTTTGTCTTTGATTTTATTCCTACACGTGGGTTGTTTCAGTTCTTCTCGCGGGTACCCGCGTGCTGTTGTAGTTCAGCACGCATTTGAATGCGTGCTGTCTCAGTGATAGTCATGGGCCTGTCTGGTTGTCTTTCAGCCTGGGTGGGGCAGTCATCCCCTCCTGTGGTGAGAAGCGTTCCTTTCAGGGTTTGGATTCTAGGGTGCACAGTCAGTAAGTTAGGGCCTCATATCCTTAGCTTGTTTTTGCTTACTTAATGTTTTGATAGAAAAGACAAAAGAGAAAAAATATTTGTTTTATGGTTTTTAGGCAAGTGTGAGAATCAGTGCTATATTAATTGCTTTTTCACATTTTTTGTTCTGATTATTTTGTGATCTGCGCTTTAAGCCAAAGTTTTCTTTTCATTCTCTTGGTTTTGTTCTTGTCAATATTTTTCCTTGTTGCGTTATTTGGCAATAAAAAAAAAAAAAAAATTCTGTCATTTTCTTCTTGATTCGAAGATTGAGTGGTTGCATCAGTAGCTTGGAAAGAAGTCTTTTTGCATAAGTTTTTGCAGTGCATGTAGAGTATAAGTAACTCGCATACTTGAGCAAAAATTCCTTCATATTTACTGGATGAAATCTTAGTAAATTTGAAAAGAAAAGAAGTCTTTCTTGTTGAAAAGTTGTTGGTTTTGCATTTTAGTAAAAGTTGTTGTTTCCAAGTATTTCTTGTTCATTTTTATTTGAGTCTTTTACACACCATCAGTTTCACTTTTGTACCTTTTTGACTTAAAAATCCCATTAAAAGAAACGCTAATTAAAAACAATTAGACTTTTTTATTTTTGTAGGGTGCATACACTAGCTCAGGAATAGGGCCTTGGAATAGGTTGGAGAGTAAATTCTCCAAGGCCACCCAAACTAAACATTGGAGTCTATCAATAGGGAGTGTAGAAGTCCAGTTACAGAAAGTTATCTGGGACCCCCATCTAACACAGGGGCTAAACACGAGGTCGCGTAAGGAAAGGTCGCGGAGATAACCCCTCCAAAGTTGGACCGAGCATTGTGGAGAACACATATAGAGGATTTGTTAAGGGATTTTGTCGTTTGCATTTTCCACGGGGCTTCGTGGGTCTCGAATCCGTTCGAGGTCCTCAGTTTTCTTCCAGACCATTTTCTCTCGATACCCTTGACAGGTTTCGGGCTTGATACCCTGCTCATTGTGGTCTACCCGATTGCCGACTGTACCCGCCTGGTGACTGTTCACGTGATGGAAAAATAGTTGCCAATATTTTCTAGGGACATACACGAGTGACTGCGGGGGTATACCGCGGTACCTGGGACAGACATCGGGCCATGCTTTGCAGATTATACCCGGAGGGTGCTTCTGTATTCGAGTTGCACTTGCACCGGTAAGTTGATCTAGTGTTGGTTGTTGTAACTGTTCTTCCAACTAGTTTAGTGCTTGCTTGATTTATCTTATAGGGGCTTTATTTTAGTGAGTGTTATTGTTTGTTCATGTAGAATACCTTAGCATGTCATGAATATTCTCACACAGTTGAGGATTCTGAGCTCTGCCGGTCACGAAGGCTTCTGGGCCTGCCTCCGGTTATACCGGAGCCACCCCCGCCACCATTGAGGCGGAAGCTATACCATCCAGGGTATTTCGAAGCAACTGGGGATTTTGAGCCCGAACAACCCCCCGAGGGATCGATCGCCAATCTTGGATTGGTTGAAACCTCAAACACTGATACTTGGCCGAATATTATTGTACCAATTCAATTTTATGAAAGCCTGTCAGTGCCTAACCCAGTTATGGAACCAAACTCTGTTACTTCCTCTGGGAATGCTTCCATTCCTATCACTGTTGTTACCACAGGAGAAGCTTCTCCTAACTTTCCTTTATCGACGGTCTGGGCCACCATGGTCTCGATCACAACTACATCGCACAGTGGACCAACCCCATCTATTGTGGCGGCCACACCTCCTTACACACCTAGTGCGACAGGCGCTCCGTTTTCATATGGTATGCCTAGTTCAGGTACAAGTCCTGTACTCACTTCTTCCACTTTACAGACTTTGGGTCTGGGGGAAGGGAGATCTAACGATCCTCTACAAGGTCAACCCGGGGGCATTCCTGTCTCTTTCAATGCTTTTCCTTACGCTGGATGTCATATCCCTCCTTTGTCCCCTTCACTTGGGGGATTGCATCAGCAGTCCACTGGGAAACCTGTACACACGAGTTCATTTGGAGCCGGGAGTCAAGGAACACCAGCGGAAACTCTGCCGGTAGGTTCATCTCCGTTTGTTTGGAACGGGACGTTTGGTAATAACGCTTTCGCATCCACTGCTTTCCCATTTGGGGGCACACCCATTTTTGGATAGTCTACACCGGCACAGGGTACTATTCCTGCATCGGGGGCACATATACCAAAACCTTGGAACTCAGCACAAGGATCCGTTCCATCCTCTGGAATGTCGTTCTGGGGTAATTCTTTCCACAGCCAATGGAACCCCGGACAGACTTCTATGCCTTTGCCATCAGGACCGGCATGGATTAATCCGTCTCAAAGTCCGTCAAACACGATGAATGCCCAACATCCTAGGTCCTTCATGGGGAATCAACAAATGATGTCTCCTCAAATGAAAAACCCTTACGCTGGTCAGGTCCACGGTTTCTACCAAAACCCGGGCCAGCAGCCAAACTTTTCCTAGCAACCTGGTGCTAGTCAAACTCCAGGACCCTTTTATTCCAGCTATCAACAACAACCTAAACTACCATTCTTGGTGACGTTACACTTGCCAGATTTGACATGGTTGTTAAATGATCCAATCAGTCACGATCCGCGTTGGCCTCCTATGCCAACGAAGTTTCCTTCAGACATCCCAAAGTTCGAGGCCAAGCCTAACGAAGATCCAGGTGATCATGTGACTACTTTCCACTTATGGTGCTCATCTAACTCTCTGAAAGATGACTCCATCCAGTTGCGATTGTTTCAACGCACTCTTATTGGGAGTGCCACAAAATGGTACATAGAGTTTGATCGTTCACGATATTCTTCTTTTGGTGAACTGGCGATGGCCTTCCTCAACCATTTCCAGTTACCTGTGAGATATGACGCCGGCACAGAATTGCTAGCTAATTTCGAGAAAATGACCGCGGACCATATCTCGGATCATATTCGAGAGTGGCGTCGTTGAAAGAGTCTTATCAAGGTACCCATCCCACCATCATTCCTGCTTGAGTGGTTCCTTAAGTCTTTAGTTCCGCAGTTATCCAAAGATGTCGCAACTTCAGGGGTTTTCTCTGAGGAGGATGCCATCATGAGGGCTCAACAGTTTGAGATGATCTATTCTCAGTTTGGTCTATTGTACAACATCCTTCTATATGCACCACGATCGATTCTGGATAAAACCAGACAGAGAGCCGGACCACATGCCAATGGTATTGTTGGTTCGGCACAAACTAAGCCTGCTGAGAAATTGACAAAAAAATTGCAACAGTTATCTATATAACACTCAGCGGCCATCCAGGCTCCTGCTTTGGCTGCCCCTCCTACTCAAACATCGGAAGTACACTCCATACAGACGACTAACCAAAAGGCCAACCAGCAGCCTGAAGGGAAGAAAAAACAATGCAAGAAGAGTAAGGGGGATAAAAAACCAACTGATAATGCTGGCGAGGGCACCACGGAAAAGAGGAAGGTGAGGTATCCATGCAACTTATGTGTGGAATACCACCCAACCCATCTATGCCCTCGTCTTGCGGAGGCCCAAAAGTTTGTCACACAGCAACAACAAGCCCTGTTGACTAATCCCTTTCAGCATGGGAAAAATTTAACTCAAGCTTCTGCAAGTGCCGAAGGGGGCAACCAAGAAAACTACCCTCCCTCAAACAATTCATCTTTCATGAATGTATATATGGTGAAAAGTGATGCTTTCATAATGACTAGAGCACACAACTATAACAAACCAAGCACCCCTGAGAAAGGCAAAGAAGCCGAGATCCCATCTCTTCCTCTACAGATTGAAAAGACGTTGGGTGAAACGATGACACGCATTCCAAAAGGTGCGTTCAAGCGTGCTTCTCATAATCCAAATGCAAGGGCCGCCTAGAACTACTCTGTGGTGGAAGATTTATCACAAACCCCTTGTGCTATGTCCACTTTGGAGGTCCTCCAAAGTTTCCCTGCTCAGAGGAAATCCTTGTTGACTGCTTTAGGCTCTACTGAGACTTGTAACCTGGGTACCATCATGTTAGATACGACTGACTTGAAACCTCATTTTCCTTACCACATCGTGTTCCAGATAGTAGTGGCTCATCCCACGAAAACTTTTACATGGAATATCTTCCGCACGGTGGTAGACGAGGGTGCTTCGACTTGCGTCATGTCATTAGCATGATGGAAAGACATTGGTCAACCTGATTTGTCTCCATTACCTACTCTCCTCACTACGTTCGATGGTCATTCTTTCCGACTGCATGGCATCATTCCTTCCTTCCCTGTGCAGTTAGGGGGAAAGACCGTGTGCTTCGAAGTAGAGGTAGTTGATGCACCCATCGACTACAATCTATTGTTAGGTCGTAGTTGGACTTATGCAATGCAAGCGGTGGTCGCTACAATCTTCCGAGCCTTATTGTTTCCACATGAAGGCCGGATAGTGACTATTGATCAGTTATCCTTCTCTCGACCTGACCTAGCTTTGGGGGCATCCACGGTTCCCATGGTTGATAATCCTCAAGCCAGTGTCGTGAACATAGGAGTTGGTTTGTGCCCATATTTGATGGGTACTTTCAATTACCCACCTCCTCATGGCGATGTCAAGTTTATATCGACTCACCACAAGGCTGAGATTTTCCATGTTTCGTCATTTTGCATGACTTACTTTCAGGATCTGTGGACTCTTCCTTCCCCATCAACCACGATGGATGAGACAGGGCATGCTGGCATGGCCACGCCCTTGTCGGTGCAAGATACCATATATATAAAATATGCAGAATAGAAACGTAATGCTAGAAATGACAGAATAACAGTAAAATATCCAGCATAATCTTCACAATACACAGAAATGATATACGAAATAGCAACAGAAATAGCACTTTGAATCAGATAGAAATGTTCACAGGCCTCTTCGAGGGGGAAACCTCCATTCGAGTAGTGCTCTATTACAATAATATCCAAGCTAGGGTTTTTCATACCCTCGACCCTTATTTATACTAACTATGTCTATTAAGAGAAGCATGTAGAGGAAGATCCTTCTAGAAGCGGAAGCTTCTATTAGGTCTTCTTACATCCGCTTTATTATATTTTATTGAAAGGTCTTATTAATATTGACCTTTATTACATCCGAATACATTGATCTACCTATGTGCGGGTTAGGACCTTAACATGTCTGCCCCCTTAAAAACAACCTTGTCCTCAATTCTTGAGATGTGGAAACTGCTGCAGAATGGTAGCTGGTTCCCAAGTCGCATCGGCTGGAGTCATATCTTTCCACTGTACTAGCACTTACTTGATGGTTCTCTGACGCAAGCGATGCTCCCTCTGGTCCAAAAATGCTTCTGGTTGTAGCCAAATGGATCCTTCTTCAGCTAACTCTGGAGGTTGGTTTGAAGTTGGCACCTGGTTCCAATCACCTTCTTCAAGCAGGAAACATGAAAAACAGGATGTAGCTTCGACTGACTGGGCAGAGCTAACTGATATGAGACTTGTCCCACACACTTTAGAACTATGTAAGGGCCATAAAATTTGGGTTCTATCTTCTGACACTGCTCGGCCTTGAGGGAAGTTTGCTTATATGGTTGCAACCGCGGAAAAACTTGATCCCCTTCTGCAAATTGACATTCCGAGCGACCTTGATCTGCTTGCTACTTCATTCTATTATGGGCCATGACCAAGTTCTCTTTAAGGGTACGAAGGATATCCTCTCGAACTGTAAGTGTTTGGTCGACCGCCTGGACCTTCGAGGTACCAGGTAAGTATGAGAGAACTGGCGGTGGCTTCTGGCCATACACTGCTTCAAAAGGAGTCATGCGAGTGGTTGTATGGTATGTAGTGTTGTACCACCATTCGGCAAGGGGTAACCATTGAGCCCACTGGTGTTGTTTTTCCGATGTAAAGCACCTCAGATAGGTTTCCAAACACTTGTTGACGAATTCCGTTTGACCATCTATCTGGGGATGATAAGCTGAGCTGAGATGCAATTGTGTGACTTGTAGCTTAAACAGTTCTTGCCAAAAATTGCTTGTGAAAGTTGGGTCTCAATCAGAAACAATAGAGTTTGGCATGCCATGAAGCTTGAAGACCTGATCCATGAAAATTTGGGCCACCGTGGATGCAGTAAATGGGTGGTGAAGAGAACAAAAGTGAGCATACTTGGAAAGGAGATCCACCACCACCATTATCACTGATTTATTCCCTGATTTGGGTAAGCCTATGATAAAATCCATAGATATATCCTTCCAAATATCAGGGGGAATTGAAAGCGGTTGGAGGGTGCCTGGAGATTTGATTGTTTCTCCCTTGTTGTGTTGGAATACCTCACATTCAGCCACAAACTTACGAATGTCCTATTTCATACCATCCGAGAAAAAGGAACGTTTAACTCTGTCATATGTTTTTGTGAACCCGAAGTGCCCCGCTGTGGGTGTAGCATGAAGCTCAGAGAGTACCGTGGATTTGAGCTTGGATTGTTTACTTAAATACAAGCGACCTTTGTATCAAAGCTCATCCTAAAGCCAAGAGTGCCCTGGGGGAGCCTGCGCCTTGTTCTGTAGTTGTTGAATTAGATGCGAACTTTTGGGGTCTTGCAGCCATTCCTGGTGCACAGCTTTTAGCCAATCAGGTACAATGAAGGAAAGAGAAAAAAGGGATCCTTCATCTTCATATTTCCGGGACAGTGCATCCGCCACTACATTGTCTTTGCCCTTCTTGTAAATGATCTCATAATCATAGCCAAAGAGATTAGTGACCCATTT